>SEMN01000544.1:0-105967 GCA_005408345.1 Macquaria australasica
ATAATTATAATTATATATATATATATATTGTTGTCTTCATCATTAATTCATGACTAAAATTGGCTGAGTGCTGCACATGAACAAATATTGCACATCAGAGCTTCATTGTAACTGGTTTTGTTTTACTTTTTATATTGTTACATATATTTATATTTATATATAACAATATAATATATATATAATATTGTTTAGAAAATGGTTTTATTCAGTCTTTTAGCTATGTACTGTAACTCCAGGTTGCATCATTATCCATGGAAAAATCAAAACCCAAAGAGAAATCCCAGTCGAGATTGTTTGGATAGTACAGTGGATAGCCTTTTTAATGCCGTGGTGTTACTGTCACTACTGTTCATGTTGTTGTTATTGTCTCTTGGTTGAGTTTTACCATAGTTGGTTACAAATGCAAGGGAGCTGAATTGTTTCACTAATGAATCTCATAAACTTTTCAGACAAAAATGTCAGTTCACATATTAGCATCCCCCTCAAGTGTCTCCTCACATCTTAAATGTTTTAAGTTATGGCTAATAGGTCCAAAAGTTTATGTGTGTGTGTGTGTGTGTGTGTATCTCAGCTCACCCACATCTCCAGGAACAATAATGCCATTTATTAGCGTTTCGATGAGCGTGCGCATCTTCTCAACTGAAGCAAAACGGGGCTGTCTTTCCATCCGCTGCTCTGATAGAAAATCCCAGCTTGCTCTTTTACAAGAAAATTAACATTGGGGAGGTACAGTGGTCCTTTAATGGGCTAAGAAGTCTTCAATAAAGTATTTAGATGTTTTTTCCGAATGCTAACTGGACAGGTTCACTGGGGCATGAAAGAAAGAGCGTAAAGCGGGGGCAGCAAGCTCTTCAGCCCGTACAGAGCACCATTATCCACCGTCGTTAATTTAATAGACATTCCTTAAGTCAGCCCTGGGTCTGAAGATAGCAGACCCTAACATTTGTTTGTCATTTCCCAAAACGCTTTTAATAAACAGTTAAAATCTTAAATGGCTTCTTGTACTCTTAATGTTCCCTGGCTGCGGTTGCGTTCATTTTGTTTTTGTATTTTTTTTTTCTTTCAGTTTTGAATGTGCTTTCATATATAATTTAATGATTTCTGGAACCCATTTGCTCACCCATCTTTGAGTTTGGTAATAAGTTATAATGAAGATGGTTATAATGAAGATGATGTACGCCAACTTCTTTATGCCCCAGATTTCGAGGACATTTGATTGAAACGGTTTCGTCTTGCAAATGCATATCATTGTACAAAAATACTAGAGTTTAAAAGTTTACCATGACAGGAGCAAGTGTATCCTTAAGATGCTTTTTATGGTACACATGAGCCAGTCTCAAGCAGCAGCTGGAAAGTAAAGTTTTTATTATTCTGTTTTCTTAAACTGTTAAACAACAGGTGCAAATAATTTACTGTAAAGACGTCAAAGTTAATTGCTCATATATGTTTGTTTATGTGTTACAGCATGGAGAAGCAGGGTTGTGTGGCTCTAAACCTCAGCAAAATCGAGGACATGCATACCCGACTGCGAAGCAACCTGGAGGCCATCAGAATGCTAAATCAACAAGTAAGAGTGCGCACACACACACACACACACACACTCACATATACACACACACCAGGTCCTGGCAGTCCTTTTACCCGACAGATACAAACACACACCCACACCCCGGCCCACCTGCTGTTGAGCTCACACAGAAGAGAAAGCTTTCATGCGTCCAACTTCAAATGCACACGCGCACTTACACACAGACATCCATTTCCTCCTCCAACGATAAAAGTGAAAAGTCGGCAGCGGAGTGGGGGTGTGTGTGCGTGGTGCGGGGAAGGGGGGACAAATCGTATCGGGAAAAAGCAGTGACGTTTCTTTCCACTGGTAAATGATTTCCCTTTCATGAGACTGAGAGAGGGATGTATATCAATACAGCCGTGCTGATCTCTCCATGACAGCGTAGGGAAATGGCCCGCTGTGATAAAACAATGTGGAGGAAAAAACACAGAGGAATATTCTGAGGAAAAGCTGACATTTTTTACTGTGTTGAACTTCACAAGAGTCAACAAATCACCAAAGGAGAGACGAATCAAAAGTACTCCTCAGCCCCCTCAGTTCTCCAAACTCCAGGGCCTGGGGAACGGCTCACCTGACTTTTGTTAGTCTGCGGAATGGCCCGCTGATTGACGGGGTGCGACGAAAGCTGGTACTCGTTGGAAGTTTTAATGTTGTTGTTTTTTTTTCCTGTAAAAAGCAAATGGCATTAGCTGCATGTATGAGGCAGAGGAAGAGGCAGACAGAGAGAAAGAGAGAGGTGTTGTTTAACAGGTCAGGTGTGTAATAGCACCTCTTAATCGCTAGTGTGAATCATTACACACATCGATCCAACATGGACAGTCTACACACACACAAACATACAAGCACAGTTGGAAAGGATAGGATATAGACAGTTCATTTACACAAGGCTATTCCCTTCACTGTTCACTGGACACACTCACATGCACACTTGCACACACATACAGATATCAGTAAAGAAGCTGAATGGAATGTCTCAGTTTATCTACTGATTTGGGTTATAAATCAGTTCTGTGTCTCTGCTTTGGATCAGTCTCATTTACTCGTAGTCACAAACTGGTTTAGTGCTGTTGCTTTCTCACTCACCCACAGGCGCACATAAACACTCGCTATACAACACACGCGCGTGCACGCAGGATTTCCACCCGACTGTCAAGCAAATTTCATGCAAACTTTTGACATGTCACACAAAATTAGACGCGAATTGGGATGAAGATGAACATCAGCGGGGGAAAAAAACGGGGATTCTTTCAAGACTTGATTAGCATTAGGCAAGCTGTTACTGTGCTTTAGTGTCAGCTAATGTCCAGGTTGTTTCATGCTTTCATGCAAAGATGAAAAAGAGATGCATCAGGCAATATTCCAGTACACCAAGCAGCTGCGGTGAGTGATGGATTGGCACAGTATTTCCAAATTTCCAAATCCAGTTCTTCTGTACTATTGTTTTCAGTACAGATCATCCTACGCCAGCGGAGCCAAAATTCCATTTAAAAATAACTAAATTAAAAAAACTTTTTGCTGTCTCTATTTAGCTTTTCTAGCTCAGTAATTTTCATAATTTTTATTAAAATACTTGAATGGAAACACCGGCTTTACAAATGAAAAAGCGCAAACACACTCATGCACCAGCAATAAAACTGTCTTTCTGTCTGTCTCTTTCTTTCTTTCTCCCCCACTTATACACATCCTTTTCATCCAAACATATGCACACCAGTTCACCTGCAGTATGTGAAGGTTGAGGAGACAAGCTGTGATTTTTAATTTCACCCCCCCTCTCTTGCAATTAGAAAAGCATCCAGAGCAACCAAAGACGAGGAAAATTAAACAGGTCCCCTTGAATATACGGTTAATTATAAATGTCAACCTCAGTGTTTTTCATCTAGAAATTCTATTGCTTTTGGCATAACATAAAATGAACACGTTGTAGGATGTTTGCCTGTTGAAGATAGTAAATAGACTTTAAGCGTCTTAGGATAGTTTTGACACATCGACATGCCATTGGCTCTGCGAGGGTTAAGCCTAAGACCTTGCTATTTCTAGTCATCAGATGTAATAGATTTGTGTGTGTGTGCGTGTGTGTGTATGATGTCTGGAAGGGTAATGTTAGCAGAACCATCCGGAAATGTGTCTGTCTCATCTCCGTTTGTGTTTTTCTCTCTCCCTAACACACACACACATATGCACGCACATGGCCAGACATGTCGATGTGACATCATTCTTTAACCGCAGCTTTCACACAGACATACACACACACACCCACACACACACACACACACACACACACACAAGCAGAGGTACAGTTAACACCAGGGAAAAGTGGTGGAGCGAGACAGAAAGAAAATAAGGTGGAGTAAAGGACAAAAAGACAGTGTAGATATCGGTGGGGGTGGGGGAGGGAGGTAACAAAGAAGTGGGAGAAGATACAAGATAGAATTCAAAATTAAAGATATCAGCCGCATCATTAAGCCATTAATCAATCATGAAAAGCGTTCGTCTTTACCATTTGATGTCTTTCTCTGTCAGCCAGCCAATCCAATCAGTGTTCTTTGCTATGTAAATGCATCTTTACAACAGTTTGGAAATTGAGGAAAAATGTGCAAAAACCAAATATATTACCCTCTCAACATTTACAACAGATATACCTCACAGGAATATGAGTATTATTTACACCAAGGCTTATGTGCTTGCTCATAAATATACATATTCTGACATTTAATCGACTCTCAGGTTGCATATTTATCCCTTACTGAGATAAACAGCAGCAACAACATCCTCACTCTCCTTCTCTTCATCTCCTACTAATAAGGCCTGAAACATACCAGAGTACTTCATGTACATGACATAGAGATTTTGTGGCTGCTTTTCCTAGAAGTCTGTTGTTACTGTTAACTCTCTGAAGATCGACAACAGCTGGGGAAGGCTTCAGAGCACCCGCATGGGCAGGAGGACATTGGGTTTTTAGATTAGCTGCTCACAAATGTTCTCAAATGTAATACAGACCACATCATTACCTTATTACTTAATATCATTGATCATCAACAGCAGTTTGGTCAACCTTTATTCTAATCTTGCACACAGAAATGAAACAGCAGCAATGTCAACAACAGCCTGACATTTTAAAACAGGCATCGCAAGCTATTTTTAGACACACACAGAAAAGACATGTGCTGTGGGTCTGCATTTGTTTAAACTTTGTACCACAGATCCTGTTTAAACATTTTGCTGTATATTATGGTAATAATAAGGGACTGGCTGTCTCTGAAACTGGTTTAGGAGACAGACCACTGTCTGATTTCCATCAAGTACTCCAATCCAATCATTCACTTGCTAATGCAAACCATCTACTGCATCCATTTTTGTCTATCATTTCTACTAAAGACTTTACACATATACAATCATGAAAAGTCTTTTTTTTATACTACAGCAGCACCGTTGCTCAGCTGTGAAGAGAAAATTGGAATGCCATGCAAGTCCAATTCAGCCTAGAAGGGATTTTTACTTTATTTTGTTGTATTGGTCAGCACTATAGTGTGAGCATGATCATATCATACTTAACAGATTACTCATTGAGTGTTTGTCACTTGTTAAAGGAGAGGAAACAATGGTACAAATGAGGTCTGTATGGTAAAGCAGAAGGTGGGAAGGGGTAGGAAGTGGGGGTTAAATTAGCTGTGTGAAGAACAGAGTGGCAATCCCCACTAATCAAACGATTAAAGGCCTCACCAGGAGCCTTGATAATATGCAATCAATCCTTTTATCAGCATGGCTTATTCATCTCATTATATTGCCTTCAGGAAAAGTTTGCATAGTCAAACTGAATGTTAGTTATTGCTCACAATTGTAACCTGTGTTGCTCTCTCATAAGGATTTTGCATTATAATAACTTTCCATATTAAAACTCATGCCACCTCCATGCCATTTAGCCTTATTTATACTCAAAGTGACAACAACTTTTACTTAAAATGAAAACACATTTCTTGTCTACTGCACAAGCTGGGTAAAGACATAAGCATTTTTCTGGACATAAATAGCTTTACTGATTCTTGCATCAATAAATGAGTTTAATAAAATATAATACATTTTGACAGAAACGTGGTCAAAGTAGGCTATGTGGTCTATCAACGTGAATGTGTGGTATTAAATTAGTTGTTTTGTTGCATGGGGTGTAGTCTAATGCTCCTCTGTTTTTGGGAAGAGAGAGAGAGAGAGAGAGAGAGGGAGATTATTGGGTCGTCACTAGTAGGCGGAGAAACCAGGGCAACTACAAATACAAACCGTGCCTCTTTGTAACAAGATTAGTAGAGACCAAGGGATAAACGACTGAGAAAGACAGAGCAAACCCGGACGGACTATACGTTGCTTTTTTAAACAGGTAATGTTGAATTTACTTAATGTAATTTGTAGCCACCGAGCAGGTTAAACGCTGTTTATCTGAGTTAACCCGCGTGATAGAGTCATGAATGGAAAGAGGCAGCACAGCGCCGATCACCGCCTCGTGCGCCAGCAGATGACGTGGTGATGGGCTTGATTTCATCATCTTTAAAGAAGACGCGTTAATCGATAAGTAACTTTTTTTTTTAGGGCTGTTGAGCGCGGTAAGTCAACTTTTCACTTGACTCACTTCGACAAACGAGTTGGGCAGATATTTCTGTCGGACGAAATAGGTTAGCGACATGTTGGTGAACCAGAACAAACCCTTCCGGTAGAGAAAATCAATAAAACCTCATTATCTCATATGTCGAACATTGTGCTTTAAAAGTGGTCATAAAGCGAGACGTTTCACAAGTAATCACGATAAATGCTAATTTTCATCCTCGTAAGGCAACAATATTCTTTATATCCTAACTTTCTATTAAATAAATTACACAGCTCACACGGAAAAATGCGTAACAAAGCCACATAAGTAAATAACGTGACAAATAATGCTGTGTGTGTGGAGGGGTTTACTTATTGCAAAAAAAGGTTAAACCTCTTTAATACATGTAAGAATCCACTCTTATTGTGAAGGTTGTTTCCTTTTTATGAAGCCGTCTGTTTAGCCGACTGCATCCTGTAACTGACATCATTTTCAAGAGTTTTCTGTCCATTATAATTGTTGTTACAGCAACTAATGCTATATATGCAAAGTGCAGTGTAAGTAGCCAACCTTCATTTTCCAGTTTTAGTGTTTTCCTGACCTCTTTGTCCGTTAACTTGCCGAAAAGCTGAGCTACCAGGCTGCTAGCTGACGTTAAGTTTAGAGCTGGTGTTAATCAGCAACGCTCATTTGATTTCTACTTTAGGATATGGCTGGCTAGGTAGTTAATTATGTGAGTCTAGCTTTTGTTTTCACGTCTTTACTTGGAGGTACAGTATGTAACAGGTGTTAGGCCCTAACCCAGGGCCCACACCCTTTCTGCCCTGGAGAAGAGATTAATTATTGACATGGCAATTTATTGTTTCTTTCTCTCCTTCTGTTATCCACCCCTCTGTACCTCCATCTCTGAAGAATCCAGATTTAACCATGAATAGGGACACGGAGATCGACATGAAGGAAGTGGAGCTCAATGAGCTGGACCCCGAGAAGCAGCCCATGACGGGCGACGGCCAGGTTGCAGGCGGAGAGAAGAATGGCAGCGTCAAGCAGAAGGTTCCTGAGGAGGAGGTGACATTCACCGGCCTGTCCAAAGAGGAGCTGATGAAGGTTGCTGGCACTCCAGGGTAAGAGCCTCTGGACAAGAGTTGCTATGAAATTGACTGGTCTTGTATTGGTGTGTGGCATGAAATCAGTGGTCAGCTTAACATTTTATCCCCCCACTTCCATCCTTTGCGTTCAGATGGGTGCGAACCCGTTGGGTGCTTCTTGTCCTGTTTTGGCTGGGCTGGGTAGGCATGCTGGCTGGAGCCATAGTGATCATAGTCCAGGCCCCTCGCTGCAAACCCATCCCTGAGATGAACTGGTGGAACGAAGGACCTCTCTACCAGATCTCTGACCCTGAAGCTTTCGCTGACGGACTGGCAGGTAGAGTACCTTTAGTGAATATATAGTTTCAGGGTAAATATGACGTGTTTTTATTCCTTTCAGACTTTCTTACTGCTTATGCTTGGTGTCTTCCTTATTCCCAAAAAAGGCTTTGAGATTATCTTTACAAAGTGGTCTGGTCTTGGTGTGGTAACCCACTCTAATTCACAAGGGATAAATCTTGTGACAAGATCTTTGGCTTCCTTAGTTCTGCATGGCCTATTTCAGCTGGCCAGATACCAAACTGCTGACTAGGCTGACAATGGGTGACTAAAGGTCTAAAGGACATGAAAAGCCTACAAGTCATGTCTTTCATATCTCTTCTTCTCAGATTTGAGGTTAAGGTTGAGCAATCCAGTACTTTTTTTTTTTTTTAAGTGGTGTTCAGACTTCATTTTAGATCTCAAAAGTGATTTAAACAATTTTCTTTCAGGCTTTTATTTTCATCCAATGCCACTTAATAAGACAGTCACCGTTATCAGCCTTCATTTTCCAATTTAGATTTTAGCCATATAGTTTTTTTGTTTTGTTTTTTTAAGAAGCAGGAAGGAAGAACAGGTTGTACTGCTGTTCCTAAAGTGAATTACTAGGGAGCACTCGGGTTTCCAACAGGCCTTGGGCAGAATTCCAAAAACCACACGTGACTGTGTGGTGTTTTCATATAAAGGACCTCCTTGTGCTCAGACTTCACATGGCCAGCAGAGGGTGTGGAGTCATTCACATGCTCCTGCTTTGAGTCAATACCTAGCTAAAAGAGCAGCACTTTTTGCTTGGCTGTCTCCTTTAACCATCAACATGTCTCTCCAGTCTTCTGCCCTCTGTTCCTAACCCTCTGACCCCGCTACCTTTCACACATCAACTCTCGGTTGACTTTCCACAATGTGAAATTCTCACTGACATGACATTTCATTCTCCCTCTCTCCCTCCCTGTCCCTCTGTTTGTCTCTAGGTGTTGAGGCAAAGCTGGACGACATAAACCAGTTGAAGGTGAAAGGCCTGGTTCTCGGGCCTCTTCACACCGTCCAGGTCAACCAGCCAAACACCCTGAATCTTGAGGAGGTTGACCCGACCCACGGAACGCGGGATGCCCTGGTCGCTGTGCTGGAAAAGGCCCACAAGAAGGGTATGTCGTCTTACAAGTGAAATTATTTGTGAAGTGAAGTTATTTGAGTGTAAAAGCTCAAATCAACATCAGTGTTGGACTTGTTAATAATAAGAGAGTAGTATCTAATGTTTGCTGGATTTTGTGGTATTTTGGACTGCTCATGCCCAGATGTTGTTTGCCAACTGTTTTTGTTTACTTTTCCTCTTAGGCATTTCTGTGGTGCTTGACCTGACTCCAAACTACCCGGGAGTTACTCCCTGGTTCAGCAGTAGTGCTGTTGGTGATGTGATTGAGAAAGTCAAGGTAGGACACACACACACACACACACACACACACACACTGTTTGTGATCCTTGGTTCACTAACTTTAAAGTGTGTCAGATTGAGACACTTGATAGATTTCTATTGATAGAAAGAATCCATGTTCTTGAACTGTTCTCACTTCTGTTGTAGCTAAAGTGCTTATGTTCTCTTCCAGGCTGCAGCGGAGCACTGGCTGAGCTTGGGCGTTGATGGCATCAAGATATCTGACCTCACCGTTGCCTCCAGCTCTGTTGATTGGTCGATTCTGCAGGCTGCCGTCCAGGGCAACCGCACAGATGACACCAAGAAGAGGTATCTACGGCTGCCATTTTCTGACTTCCTTTGGTTCTGCATAAATAGACAATCTGTGCGGGAATGTCTTATTTGCAAGACATTTGGATACATTTAGCTATTATCTGCGGATATAGGGAAAGCCATTTTGAGCAAAGACTGCACTGGCACTGGTCAGGACTTAAAAAGAACTGATTTTAAACTTGTGGAAGAATTTGTAGGACTGATCTTTCTTGGGGAAAGTAGTTTTCGAAGCACCAGTAAAATGTCAGCTGACAGGGTTATGTTTCCTGAAAAAAAGGTGGGAGGTTAAAAGCATTCCAGTGCTGCAGGGGACTGTGGGTGGGGGAGACAGAGCAACAAGAAAGGCACCCACAGGCCAATGGCGCTTTGCACTCTTTCATGGTAAAGTGACGCCTTGTGGAGGGTTTGAGGAATGACACAAAATCGACTAGTTTAAATCAGATTTCAACATTTGAGATGCTGGATTACAAAATCAGAATTCTATGCTATTCTTAAAACAGCTTGTGCCATAACTTTTACTTTCAACTGACTGAAACAATGTCAGCAGTGTAGCCCCATGCTCCTTTTGCTCTATATTGTGATTAACCTCACCATATTCTCTTTCTCCCAGGGTACTGATGGGTGTGGTTGAAAATATTTCGGCCACAGAGGTGTCTCAGCTCGTCAATACCTCTGGTGTGGATCTCATCCTGTCTGACCTGCTCAGCAGCAAAAATGGAGGTAAGCTGAAGTGCAGTTTGTCTCGCCATACTTGCACATGTATCAAGTGTTTATCTGCAATTTTTAGGCAGATTTTAAATTATTTTGAACACATTATATTTTGAGAAATATTTTATCTCATTGTCCTCCTTATCTTAACTGTAGTGCCCCTCTACCTGCACAATAATGTGACCTATGCTGTTATGTTTGTAGTGTTTTTGAACAAGATTCCCTATCTTCGTATTCCCTGCTGTGCAGCACTGAGGCAAATGTCCATTCTTGTGTGAAAAATGCAAAATGGTGCATTGCAGGTGATAATTTTACACGAATATGTGCAGGTGGGGAGCGCATCAAGGACTTGGACATCCTTAACTCTCAGCAGAGAAGTCTGGGCTGGGGCCTCGGTGCCACCCAACAGGACCAGCTGTCTAAATGGGCAGTAACTCCGGGCCTGATCCGCCTCTACCAGCTCCTGCTGTTCACCATGCCTGGAACCCCAGTGTTTACCTACGGAGACGAGATCGGCCTTCACACAGGACAGGTAAACTATAAGAATGGAGCAGATGTTCAAATGTTTCAATAACCTTACAGCTGTTATAGAGTGTAACCTTTGCCTTTCCCCTTTTGTGTTTCCTTATCAGGGTTCAGAATCTCCTAAGATGGTTTGGGACATAGAGAAGGAACCTGCTGAAGGAGCTGCTGTCAATGAGACTGTCGAGGTAAGGGTGTGTTCACAGTGAATGTCGGTGGGGAAAAAAGAGTCCTTAAGCAAACTAGTGAGGAGATGGTGTTAAAACATTAATTTGCTTTCAGTGTTTAAAAAACAAAAAAAAAAAATGCCCTCAATTCTCACATTTCCAGGCTGAGCGGAAGGAGCGCGTCACTGTAAGGAAATGGTTCAGATCCCTCAGCGAGCTGCGAGGCAAAGAGCGCTCTCTCCTCCATGGCGACTACTACCCTCTGTACTCCTCCGCCAACTCCCTCTCTTTCCTCCGACTGTGGGACCAGAGCGAGAGATACATAACAGCTGTCAACTGGGGAACAGCACCTGAGACGCTCACATTCACACTGGCACCTACAGGCAAGTAGTTCAACAGAAACATCTAGTTGAAGATGTAATGTGTCTTATCCAATAACATTAACAGCAGCTGCTCTTTGTTCCTGCAGAGGGAGTAGAGTTGCCAGAGACAGCCAAGGTGCAGCTGTCAACTGACAAAAACCTGGAGGCAGACACGACCATCAGCCTGGACAAAATCATCCTAGGACCTGGACAAGCGGTCCTGCTGCAGTTCCCCTATACAGGCTAAAGGTGGCGCCAAACTATAGGAAAGCTAGCTTCTTACAGATGAGACTTGGTTTAAAAAGAAACTAAAGTCAGTCCTAGTCCTTAGGAATAAGATTGCAAAAGATACAGGACATTTCTTTTTACCATAATAAATATGACTTTCTGTCAGTTTATTTAATCAGAACATAAATGAATTTGGTCTAAAGAATGTTGGCCAGTACAAACTCAGTTGAATTAATTTGGTTTTTATTACGTTAACACATTCTTTGAGTTGACTTTTGTCATTTTTGGTGATGCAGCCACTTCAGACATGCACTCGTCAATTGAACAGTTTTGTTGTTTTGTTTGATCTTTTATTGTTGACTATGTTTACATTGTCCAAATGTGTGAAAGACATTCCATTCTTGTTCTTTGGGCATTCATTTAACAGTCCTTATGGGGTTTTGTTTTAATTATACATTTTAAGGAATTCTGACTTTCTTTGACTTTTTTTTAACTTAAAGGCATGTATCACATAGGAAAAAAGTTAACTTTGACCGTCATTCTGAAGTTTTTTTCTAGTGAACAAAATTATTGCGAATGCCATCATGTCTGTCAAGTGAACTGAATTGGAAATGAATAAACGGAAAGTTCTGTACCGACTCCTGCGTACCCGTCATGTTTCTGTGTGTGTATGATAACATTCTTATAAGAGTTAATTCTGTGTTTAAGCGTGCTTTTTGTGTTGAAGATAATATCGGAGGAGACGTTCACTATTTTCAGAATGTACAGGTGTGTGTAAGTGTGTCACAGATGTTGGCAGAGGAAGCACGTCTATATTTTATCACCATCCTCAGATGGGTTTTATGGATTCATTATACTTGATGTACGCTGTGCACATACCTACGAGTTTCTCTAAATGGGTCATACACTGACTGTTTTAAAGTAACTACTGTCAAACACCCACCATTATGTCACATTTTCAAAATTGGTAGAAAAAATGTGTTCGTTTTTAACGCTAAGCAGCACTTTTACCCCAGATAACTTGCAATGTGATTGTAAAAATACCGCTGATGGAAATGCAGACAAATGCAGAGTTTCCACTCTCAGCGTGTTTCATAGTGGTCTCTGAAACAATTCTCGTAAATCTAGTGATTTTTGTGAATGACTTCCTGAAAGATGAAATCAGCATTGACAAAATCACTAAATCAGGTAGATGAATGAGCAGCTTAAGAGATACTGATTCTTCCCTTCTGTATTGTATTTTCCAGTTACTTTTTATATATGAATCATTTATCTTGTGAATAAAAGGATTGAATTCACTGGGACACTTCTCTAGGATGCTTTAGATGATGTCTTTAGAGTCGGGTTCATATACAGGAGTAGACCTACTTAGACTGAAACATTGCCTACAGGAGGAATAACTTTACATACTGTATACTTAAAATCAAAGCATCAAAGTTTTGTATCTTTATCAGCACAGTTTTGCTCTTTACATTGGCTGGCAGCCTTTATTTGACCAGATTTTCAGTTCAGTATATCTATTCCTTTTAATCCCATATGAACTGGAGCCCAATCTGAGGGCTTTGGCATGTCATTCCAGTAACTGGTGTGACATTAAACAGCAATTCTACTTTTTTTCAGCTGTGCAAAGTGACTGAGTACATTTAGATGAGTACTGTATTTAAGTACAATTCTGAGGTACTTGTACTTTACTTGAGTTTTTCATTTTTTCGCTTCTAATGACTTCTACAGAACTCCATTGCATTTCAGAGAGAACTATACTATTGTACTTAATCTGGCAGCTGTAGTTACTAGTTATTTAGTAAATTATAATTTTACATACAAAACATACTATCAGCTTTTGAAAAATGATATACTGTTTTTAATCCAACAGTATATAAAGTAGGTAAAATTAGCTCCACCTCGACAGCTACAATATGTGTATCAGAACTTTGTTTTTTCTTCTTTCCTCTCCCGTTAATCATCTAATGACCCCTCAGATTTATCTTGTGACCCTCTGGAGGGGCCTGGCCCCTAGGTTGTGAAACGCTGGACTAAACTACCTAACAGTTAAATTACCTCCACCTCGACCAAATACAGCATTGAAATGTTGTTTCACATTTAGAAATCAGTAATGAAAAAAATCTAATAATATATATAATATATCACTATAAAAAGGGCTATTCTGCATAATAAGCACTTTTAATTTTGATACTGTATTTATGTATATATTTTTCTATATTTATCAAGTTTGTGAATGAGAATGTTGAGGTTTTTAATGGTTTCTTTTGGTTTTGAAAATGTTGTACATGAAGATATTTTGTTGTAAATTTTGATGTTTCATCTTTAACGGTGCCTTGTAATCCCATGTGGGAGGGGGAAAATGTTTGAATTGACCCAAAATACACAAATTAACAGACAAAAAAATTACGTTACTAACTACACTGGCAATCTAACTGAAAAAGTTTTTTTATCGAATGCTGAAATCTTACGCTGTATCTTTTAAATTCAAAAATGATGTCTTACCAGTTTCATTATACTCTTATATGTAATGTAATGTCATAAAAGTTGGCCATTTCTCATTCAAAAACATCGACGTAAAACCATCCTTTTGATAAAAATGTTAAACAGTCCCTTTAACAGCTGAAACTAAAGTTCATTCTCAACAGAGTTTCAGGGTCTTGGTACAATACAGGGCCGTCGTGTTGCTGTGGTATGACAGGGGAGGTTTGAAGTTGATGATACCGGGAATCAGAGCCCGTCTCAGCACCTCTCTGCGCACCCCACGCCGCTGCGAAACCCAACCACCGTCTCACCCACTGCCATGCACACTCATGACTGACTCTCAGTCTGAGTCTGACACTCACACTTACACCTTTAGCACCACGGTGACATGAAGATACATGACCTTTCATCGGCTTTCAAGGAGCTCTGCAGAGACACAAATGATGTTTTACACTAAAATACAGTAATGTAATCAGCTCTAACCTCACACTTCATAATGGAAAACCTGAAAACTGAGTGAAAACAAGATATTGTATATTCAAAAAGCAATCATAAAGCAAGTCACTCCACTCAATATACTAACACTAACTTAACCATTTAATATACTACTAGGTCTTTATATATAAGCTTCATCAGCACCAAATACATTTTATTTCTCTGTGATAATTAATTAATATCTCACTTTGGGCTGAGAGTGTTTGACCGTCTACATTCACCAAACCCTTCATACAGTTTTACACATTCACAACATTATGGGCTGTTGGCTAATGTGTTCGTAAACATTTTGAGGTTCTGTGCCTTGTTCAGGGGTTCTGTGCCTTGTTCAGGGGCATTTCAAGCTTAGCTGTTAAGAGAGGGGAGAGAGATACTCATTTATCTTGTTTTCGAACTTCCATCCCGCTCCTCTGATGATTGCTGTATTGTCACTCCTTTTCAGTCTTACCAGGGCTGGATTAATGATGTCAGGGGGGGCCCGGGGAAAGACTGAGCTGCTGGGCGCCTATTAACCCCCCGTTCGTCTTATGGACTTATAAGAACAGCAAAGAAAATATACTACAACACCGGAAAACACCAGAACCACCCTCAGTACAGCGTTGGCTAAATGACTTGCCGGGTACCCTCCACCTTGAAAAAATCAGGTACGCTCTGAAGGACAAACTTTTAAAGGACTTTAGAAATTTTTCTGTGAGAAGTCCACATCAATTCAAATAATAATTCTCATTTTTTCATCAGTCAGCTTTTAGAGGATCGGTCTAAGAGTGGCTACTGGGTAGGGCTGTGGGGTTTTTTATTTTCTGAATTCATTACATGCTTGAACTTTTCTTTCGATTTTCTGTTTGTTTCGTCGGCTTGAGCACTCTTCACTATATTCATTATGTGTTCTTGTGTGTTCACCGTGTTCTGTTTTATTTTATGGACTGAAGCTTACAGAAACAGTGCGAACAATAACAGAGCTTCAGTAAAAATACATTTGTTAACCCCCCCATTCCTCCCACTCTGTGTACAGTTTCACTCTGCTTGAATTCGAACTGGCCCCAGATTTGCTGTGCGGTAATTTCATTAAACGCAAATAAATTTAGCAACATACAAAATATAAGAACAAAACTGAAATAATTCATGTATTTATTCAATTCTTTTCTGAAAGTTTGATGACAGTTGAAAGCCCCTTCATCTCTGTTTGTTCAATATAAGGCTACAGCCACTAGCTGGTTAGCTTAGCTTAGCATAAAGAGCATAAAAACAGGGGAAAGTAGCTAGCCTAGCGCTGCCCAAAATCTGCCTACCAGCAACTTTCAGCCTCACTAATTAACACAATATGTGTTGTTTGTTAAATCCGCACAAAAGCCTTCTAATCCTATCCACTT
This sequence comes from Macquaria australasica, assembly GCA_005408345.1. Classification (NCBI taxonomy): domain Eukaryota; kingdom Metazoa; phylum Chordata; class Actinopteri; order Centrarchiformes; family Percichthyidae; genus Macquaria; species Macquaria australasica. Next base: position 15,627 of record SEMN01000544.1, read on the forward strand.
TCCTTCCATTTTTCCTTTCCTCAAACCCTCTCTCTGTTCCTTCTGTCCTTATCCCAAATCCAAACATCGACCTCTCCTGCTAGCTCCTTCTCCGTTAGCAGACCTTGGAGCCCAAACTTAAGGTATGTTCAGCTTAAAATGTGCTAAAAAAATTACATTTCCTGGGAATGGGACAAAAGTAAAAAACTAAGGACACTTCTTATTGTGACATTTTGAGAAATACCCAGTTTGCTTTCTTGCTGAGAGACAGATGAGAAGCTTAGCGTGAGAGTATGACATCTTTAGTTTAGCATAAAGACTGGCAACGGGGGGGCAGCTAGCCCGGCTCTGTCCAAAGATTTGTTACTTTTGCTTTTTATTTGTTTAATCTGTACAAAAGCTGAAATGAAAAAAACATCAAGTTACAGTTTCACAAGGGTTTATGTGCCAGACAATTTGTTTGGCTAGGTGCAGTGACTTCCTAAACTACAAATTGTTGTTTTTTTACACTTTGCTTTTTTGTACAGATTAAACAAACTAGATATAATGTGTTAATGTTAACTTTAGAGGCGCAGGTGGGTGGATTTGCTACCTTTGGACAGAGCCAGGCTAGCTGTTTCCCCCTACTTCCAGTCTTTCTGCTATGCTAAGCTAAGCTAAGCTAAACGGCTGCTGGCTGTAGCTACATTACTGCAACTTAGGAAGAGAATAAATGTCAAACTTTTTCTTTAACTTTCCCCAAAATTAGAACAGGACTCCGCAACAACAGGGTGAAAAGACAAAAGTGCAAAAATCTGCCCAGAAATGGAATTTATGGTGCTACTTTCACTGTACTGACACCAGACCACGATTATCTGCAAATGTACACCTCCTGGACAAACCATTTTCTCAAAGTGATGTGCTGGTTATGAGCATGTGGCCTACTGTATGCATTTGGTTTTCTCAGTGGTCCGTGTGTGTGTAACAGTAGGATGTGTGTGTGTGTGGCCCTTTAAAAACCAACAGACCAAGAGAGACCATAAGAGAAAATGAGGAATGAGAGGGGAGAGAAAAAAAACCACCCACTCAAACTGAAAGTGTGTGTATGTGTGTGTGTGTGTGAGAGAGATGTAAAAGCCACACACTAGGGTGTTTTTCTCTTGTTTCCAGCATCACTATGACACAGCTAGTAACACACACACACACTGCCATTATGACAAGGTGGATGAAAAACTGAAAGATCAACTGAAAGAGAGACCGCGGCCGATCATCTTTGATGAAACTACATCTCTCTCTCTGTCTTGTTCGCCATCTCTCTCTCCTCCCCCTTTTTCACTCACATGTCTACCTACCAGCAGACCATACACACATGCATTTCACTGCCACTGACACATCTCTCATCGTAATGACAACTTAACAGGTAAGACTACATTTTATTCTCTTTCTTCCTTTTTTCTTTTTGTTTAAACAGCACACAATAAAGCAGGAGTTTTTCCAGAATGAGTTAAGAGAAAGTTAAACTTGACCCAACATTAGCATTAGCAACATACTCTCACATTACTAAAACACACCTGTCAAGTCTTCTTTATCTGTAATCATTTAACAGTTGCTCTTTCTTTTACTAACTTAGCCAGTAAAACTTACAACTGAAGGTGCACATTTTTAGGGATTTTGAGGGGTTAAATGATTCGATTTGAACGTCGCTTTGGATGCAAGCCAAATGAATACATTTAAATGTAGATAAATCCGGTTTAAATTCAGGGATCTGCCCCATTCAGTCACAAAGGAGGAGATGGATTTTGCAATTAAAAAGTTGAGATGTGCATGGCGAACAAATAGCGGCAACAGGAGATGCATGATATTTGATCTATCTTTTTTGCACTTAGATATGTGAAAGTGAAAATATAAATGAACTTCAGTATGATTATCCTATTTTACATTAATTAGACCTAAATCTACCAAATTTCATTTTAATGGAAGTACCTTTTTGATCTGAAAATGTGCTCCCACTGAATATCTCATAAGTCTGATTGATAAGTCCATGTACAGATGATGATTTTTTTTCTACAGTGACAAACTGTACAACACTGAGTTCGGAGCCTCAGTGTTACTTGTAGCATTTCAGTGTTGTTACCCGCAACATGCTGGTGTTTACACCAAACATGCTCTTACACAGAGAGGCTTAAAACCGCAAGCTTGACTTTGTTCATCATGAACACTTTGTAAAGATATCTTGTTATGATAAACCAGGGCCTCAGTTCACCCCCTGACCCAGGTACAGTTAAACATATTGTTTTGCGAGGATCTGTCAGCAAAAGGCCCACACGTAATTTGAAGTCTGGGATGTAACCATAGAAGCCATTCATTTGCTCATTCTGCTTCATTTTGCATTAGATAAGAGTGTTACCAGTTAATTTTTGCTACACCTAACTAAAAAACTAATATAACATCACTGTACTAACTCCTACCTTAATTAAGGTCATAATGGTCAGGTTTTGTTGAACCTGTTCTTCAGAGGTGTTGATTCAACTTCATAGTAATTTTGGAGGCTGTATAATATTTAGTCTATTCAAACTGAAGAAGAAGAGTTTGTATCGTTGCTGCTCTTTATGACCTCCTTTGATTTTGTGACCTCCTTTGACATCTGCAGACAGAACGGGGGCAACAGCCACTTTTGTGTTTCACACTATGAAGTAAAACTTTCAGCGTCAGTCTGCAGCCAACGAAGGCCCGAATGAAAAACATCTGTAATTGAATATTTTCCTGCCGCTCGACATGACGATCAAAGCTCGAGGAACCAGAGTTGAGGCGAGCTGCTTTCTCATTGCAATAGCATTCATCTTTAAATGGCTTTAGCGGCATTGTTCATGGGCTTCCACACTCTGTCTGGAAGAAGGGGTGAAATGAGGAAACGGAAGAAGATTGCAATGGGTCGCAGTTCAGTTCAGCTCATTTTACTGTTCCACATTGTTATATTAGGTTATTGAGCTTCTGATGTACAATGCCTATAAGTATTTAACACACCCCAATGGACTAAAACACAAACTAAGAATTCACCCCCCTCAAGTACTGCCTCAAGTAATACAGGCACCTTTGTCAGCAATAATAGACTGAAGTCTATTAAGATAGGTCTGCATCATCTTTAAACATCTTTCCCCATTCTTCTTTGCAAAAGTGCTTAAGCTCTCTTAAGAAGCATTTGTGCCGTGAGTGAGCTGCCACATATTCCAGATTGAACTGAGGTCTGAATTTTGACTTGGCCATTCTATGATACTACTGTCTTATTTTTCATCTTTTTCTGCGTAGCTTTGGCTTTATGTTTCACAAGCTCTCCAGGGTTTGCTGCAGAGAAGCATCCCCACAGCGTGATGCTGCTACACCCCGCTTCAGGGTGGGGACGGTGTGTGTCTGCTGATTTGCAGTGTTTGACATTTAGTATGATGGCCAGAAAGCAAAATTTAAGGCCCATCAGGCCATAAAACCTTTTTTCCACTTGGTTACCCTTTTGTCAAACACAACCTCAGATGTCATGTGACGTTTTTTTGCTGGTGAAGCATCCGGAAAACATCGTATGCGCAGTGTCTCCCTTCTCAAGCATGGAAACCTGTAGCTCACTCACAGTTGCTGGTGCCCCCCGCTGCATACTTTCTCATGCAGACACTCAGTTTTTGAGGACATGCTGTCAGGGCACACTCAACGCCTTGAAAATGTTCTAATATTCTCCCCCTGATTGGTACTTCTCAGTTAAGTCATGTAACCTAAAATCACTTGTCACACCTTGACGACAAACAGATGGTTGCCATTCAAATTAGCATGCAACTTCTAACCAGTCGGCTGCACCAGTGATGAATCAGGTGTGTCAAACTAAAGGGGGGTAAACATTTGTGAAATCTGCTATTTTGTGCTTTATATTTGCACATCATTTGTAGAGATTTGCTTTCACTTTGACATTCAGGTGTTATTTTCTTGTGATCAGCGTCAAAAATCCTAATTGCATCCAGTGTGATTTAAAGCTGTGAAAAAGAACACATGAAAAGTTCTAGGCGCTCTATATTAACTTAATATTTCTTTCCTATTTGACTTTATCGTATTTGCTGTATTACCGCATTGTGGTGTTTTGTAATTATGCAGACATCAGTGTCACTGTCAAGTGCAAAACTATAACTAATAACAGTTTTAAAACTGGAGTGTAGAACGCTGCAGTAATGCAGAGGGAGGACAGTGACAGACAAATATTCATCACCCATGGAATAATGCAATACATCCATCTACTCAGCAGCAGGCAGACTGTGGGTGGTTGTAAATACAAGGTGTTTTGCCTCCTCACCGCTGATTGTAGTTAATATGAATACACCGATTACTGCCGGATCACTGCTCCCTCACCAGTTTTCAGGAGTGGCTAGGCTGATAATCATATGTTTACGCTATAATACAATAAAACTCAAATGATCCTCATTGGGGGAATTAGTTATGATTATGGGACAGCCCCACATGGTGAAAATACTTGTAATAATAGCATAGATTAGGACCTGTGCAACTCTTTTCAAATATCCAGATCCATAATCTGTGATTTGCGTTGATGTGTAAAAATAAAATTAAATAAAGCTTTTATGAGTTGATACATCACAGCCGAAATGACGAAGATGTGCTGCACCTTTCATCACTGACACTGGTGTTTTGTTTTTTTATATCTGGAGAATAAATCGAAAATAATTCATTTTATTCTAAAGAATGCAAAAAAAAAAAAAAATGCAATCTTCAGTGTCTCTACTTATTTACTCTGTGTTAAACATTTTACTGGCAGTTTAGTCATAGTCATTCGCCAGAATAACAGTATGTTTAGCACTGCATCAGCGGCCAATTCAACATTTATAGGAATATAGTACAAGCACAAAAATACATAATACTATATTTTATTATATATTTGCAACACTGCACATCAAAATCCATTATTAGCTTGAATGCTGTGGTAGCTTATAGAAAAGGAAGAACCACTCTAATTCTGTTTCTGTATTCATAATGTGCTGATTACTTCTTTCAGTTCAGCTTCCGTTGACCTTTTTGACCTTTATTTGAATGGATTCAGAATTCAGTCTTTTGCAGTTTTAAATTAGAATCACAACTGTTGGTATTTTATACATGTATGGGGAAAACACACTAATGGAAAGTATTGTGTTATCAGTATCACACTGCACCTGCGGCATCACATGTTTTGCAGCTTTGTGTGTGATCAGACTTAATCACGATAAAATAATGGACTTTAACCACATAGATGGACATGATTGTAAAGTAGCCATTCATTTGTCATTATAATTTGGGTCATGGGAGACTATACAGTAAACAGCTTTGGACAGTTTTGGTCGATCAGTGCACCCTGTTGTGTTTTAGATTACAGCTTGAACACGGTTGTCACTTTTGCGCTGGCTTCCATAGGAATGCATACCCAACTTTTGTACTGATAAATGAAGGTCCATCAGGTGAAACTGACAGCGGCAGATTGTCCCTTGATATCCATCGTGGAGCCACATATATAGAAACAAAAAAGAAAAGGCACTCTGTGCTCCAGTTATTGTACTCGATCATTTTATGGACATTTTACAATTGCTTTTGTGGGTGGGTCCCCCTGTGATGAAGCCTGAAATGGTTTATTTTACATGAAAAAAGTCTGCAGCAGTCTTTAGAAGTGTGCAGCATTGCAGTCACATGTGCGCACACAGCGGGGTCTCTGAACATTTTCTGGCCTATGATCTTGTCTTAGATGCAAAAGCTCTTGTCAGGCTGTCATGTGATTTTCAGACCCACATTTATTCTTTTTGTAAGAGCACCAAATGCATTAAAAGGAAAATACGCTAGATTTCAAACCATATTATTTTTCTGTTGAAATACATCAAACGTCAGTATAGCCGTTTTAGAACTTTCTTGCAACTCTTCAATCAAACCTTCCAGGGGTCCCGACAACAAAGCTGTGAATATCTGTTTGCATGCGTATGTGACTAAAATACTGATCCTAAATTCTAAGCTATAGCCAAAAAGCATAGATCAGACGCAGAAATTAGATTTTCACTGCACCGAAGCTTTGCGCAAATCTAAATTCTATGTGAATGTACATATAACTTTTATTTTATAGAATTGAATTACTGTCTGACAGTCTTTTAGGCATAATGTTGTCTTTAACACGCTTTCCAGGACGGTTTTTCCAAAGTTGTTAACAAATAAGGGTCATTTTAAGACAGGGATACACAGTCTTTTGAGTAAATCTCTTGAATGTATTGAAGCAGAGTTGCCTTTTAGCGCCAAGTGTTTGTACAAAAAGGCATTAAAGGAAAATCTCTTTCACCTACTTCTTGTGTGATGAGCAGTTTGGTAGCAGTTTCACTTTTGTGTGTGCAGTATTTTATTTACTCCGTCATGCTTTTTAGGTGATGTTACACTTTCTTGTACTGTCCGTTACACGTGCATCTACAGCGTCAGCATGGACCATCGTCACATAAGAACAAGGTTATCGAGGAGGAAGGAGCTTAGTCCACAAACACCTTGGCATAATCGTTTAAGTGACGATAGTCGACAAGGCTAACTTTAGTGAAATAGCCTGATTCGTGTTTTGAGATACACAACGATTCATGTTATTTGGCTGGTTATTTGGTTTGATTTCTCCCTCATCTATTCAGTTACATCTCTTCCCGCCAGTAATCACTTCTTCTTCGGAGAAAAAACAAAAAAGCGGCTAGAAAAAGTCCAGAAGTGCGTTTCTCTTTCCCCCTCCTCTGCTCCCGCAGGTTTTTATGGTGTATTTGAGAGAAAACTAGAGAAGCGTCTCCCCCGTACGCACTCCTCCGCACTCCCCCTTCCATCCTCTCACATCCTTTCATTCACACATTTTTTGATTTCGGCTGTTTTGTCAGGGTTATGCTCACACACAGACGCAACTGATGTTAGAATCAAGGAACGTAGGATGTGCAGAATTTTAGATATACAGACCAAAAAGTCAAAAACCAGTGTATGAAACCACTTTAATTTCAATTTAGGCTTTTGAAGGCTAAACTTAACGCCTTGTTGATGTGCAGAACTAAGCTTTGCAAGAAAACATTTGAAGGGTTTATTCCAAAAAACATCTTTCATTTAATGTTGTATCAATGTTTGCGACATCTTTTCTTCCCTGCACTTAATTATTGAATATCTTGAAAGGACATCCTTTTATCCTAAAATATGTGACTAAATTATAATGAGAGGGATTAAAGACCCCCCCCCCAAGAGTTTTTAAGTTGACACTCAGAATTCAACAAAGTAATCCCCGTGTTGGGGGAGCATGAGCAACGTAAAAAGAGGCTCTGAAAAACGTTGCGTTAATTCCCTTTCTGTGTGCATTTTTCCGGAATCTGACTAATTGCGGTCGATTCTGGAGCAGCAGAATCTCACTTCCAGCTGTCAGTCAACTGCATAGAAAATATGGAATCAGTCGTCTTCCTGGTTCTCGATTCCTACCCACAGCACTGTAAAGATGACTCAGATATCGGCATTGATGATATGTTTTATATCGGTGTCAGAAAATGTTTTGCAGCAGCTGAAACTCTTTGCATTCAGTTGCAAAATATTGCAGCGAGATGTAATGTGATGTAGCGAGGTTATCTGTACCAGCCTGTACTGACCTGAAATAACGTGATACAACGCGTCGATAAAATTTATTACTGAAGTAATCACATATGCTAATATTGAGGTTATTGTGTCAGGCAGGTTGTGTAATTACCACATTATTATTATGCATGTTAATGCTGAGGTTTCCAGCTATGAGAAGTAGACACACTGTACAAGTGACCTCAGCATTAACATGAGCATTCATCATCACACACACACGACATTCTCACACAGATGCACACACTTTTGCTCCTTTTCTCACTCTCTCTTTGTCCACTCATGATGAATTTACTTAGTTGGATCATAAATAACAAGCAAATGGATTCCATGCACCATTTGTAATCGTGATCTGTTCAAGGACTGTATTTAAAACACGCTAAATTGATCGGTGAACACATTTTAAACACTTTTTAAAAAATCCAAAAACGGATCCGTTTCACAAAAGCGATTTGCGAGCACTGCTTGCACGCAGATCATAAATGGCGGCAGCATCACGTTTCACAAAACGATTGTCGCTCCCAAATTGCACATAGATTCGTGAGTCCTACAGGGTCTCGCATGTTCACGCATGTGTCGCAAGTATGGTGTTTGTTCTGATGAGGGAAATGTGTCGAGGAGAAAAGGATCTCATGTTGCAAATTTGATGAAACGGGCCCCCGTGAATGAATGTGCGGCAAGTTTAGTATCAACTCAACAAGGGTCAAAATCTTCAGAATAGGTTATCATAGCTCATTTGAACTGATATCAGAATGATATTTACGTCCCTCATTGCACTTATTTACAACAGATGCAACAGATCAGTTTTTATACAATATTCACACAGTTTTCCAGATTTAGAAAGTAGTAGATTACATTAACTTAAGTGGTGTACGTACAATCGGGAGGCAGTGACACCTCCTTTGAGTATTTCTATTTTGTGAGATTTACTTTGTACATTTTATAGTTGACCATATACGTTATACATACCTCATAGTTATAACACTGAATATAGAATATACACATATACCGTTATTTCACATTATACATTTACTCCACATATTATCCTTTTACTGCTTTCTACTTACTTTTTACAACAATAATTTAATCTGATGACTCTTGCAGATTAAGACAATTATAAAATAGATGAATTGCTTTGGTTTTTAACAACTAATAACAATATTGCGTATTGCATGACCAGCAAATAAAAATACTGCCAATATGTTAATTAATCATTAATTTACCATTCTTTGGGATGTGGTTTGTACCTTTTTTTACTGCTCAAATTTTAGAGTTTTTTTGTCTTTTGGACTTTTACTTCTATAGTAATGGAGTAATTTTACATTTTAATAACTTTTTCACCTTGTTAATATATTAGGATGCTGGATGGTGTTTGCTTAAATTTAGTACCACTCATTTTATTTAAACTGCTAAATCTATTCAGCGTTTTGTGAATTAGTGTCGCAGATATTTTAGGTGTGAGAGAAAAGCACACAACATATTGACATCTGTACTTAACAGCCTTCTGTGTGTATGTGTGTGTGTGTGTGTGCAGGTGTGTATGTGTGTGTGTGGGGCAGAGGTTATTGAAGTTGCTCACAGACGGTCGTGTTTGAGGTTACGTGTGCATGAGTGAGTAGGTGTTTTAAGGTTATATGACATAACAAAAGGTAGAAAACAGCATATTGGCATTTTAATGGTGCGTTCTCTATGTGTGTGTGTGTGTGTGTGTGTGTGCATGTGTGCATGTGTGTGTGGTGGGTGGGTGAGTAGGTGGGGCTGCAGGGTGTTCAGAGGGTTCCCTGAACCTCATCGTTTGTCGCCGTTTTCCTTCCTGTTTCATTCTCTCTCACTTCCTGTCAGCTGACTCAGCCGGAGAATCTTGATCTGGTAAACATCTAAGCTACCGCCTCTGCACATGCACTCTCTCGCTCTCACACACACACATAAACACACTTACAAAATGTACTGCATGTACACTCACACATACAGAAGCACTATTGTATGTAATGTAGAGGCACACGCATAGTTCTGACACATGTACATGAATTTGTATCACCTTTGTCACATGTTACGCAGCCAAAAAGCTTTACTAAGGTCAACCAAAGTAGAACTGTATGCATACAGCCTATATAATAGATGTGTATTTATGTAACTAAAGGTGTAAAACGTACGTTTATTTCAACTGCTGATTAGAACAGTTCTAAAATTGAAGCCTTTTGGACACATCCCTAAGTATTTTAGTAACTCAAGCTCAGCATACATATCTTAAAAAAGAAAGGAACTACAGAAAAAGAACTACAAAAAAGGTGAGGAGTGCCAACAAGGGGGTGGGACACTAGAAAAGAACATAGATATATATACCAAAAGGCAGACAGGACGCAGAGACTGACAAAAGCAGAGAAATAAAAAGCAAGCAAACGACAGAAGAAGAAAGGCATGACAAGAGAGAGAGAGAAAACAAAGTTGGGCGCTTGGTGAGAAAGAGAGAAAAAGAGACAGAGAGCGAGAGATAAGGACGGGCAAAGAGACGGAAAGAGAGACAGAGAGATGGAGGGGGGGGGGCAGAGAGATAAAGATAGCTGAAAGGAGGGAGATCCGTCAGCGTTTGTTTCCTCAGGATGTGGTTACCACGACGACGAAAAGGCAGAGAGGCAACATCACTACCCGCTGGTCCCCTCTGACACCTGCAAGTGTGTGTGTGTGAGTGTGAAAGTCTGTGTGTGTGTGTGTGTGTGTGTGTACGTGTGTTTCAGTGAGTAATTGAGTGAGTAAATGAGTGTGTGTGTGCGCGTCTATGTGTGTATGTGTGTGAAAAAGACGACATATGTGGTCTGTGTGTTGTTGTGTGTGTCCATTTTGCTTTAGGTATGTGTGGCAGACAGTGTGTGTGTGTGTGTGTGTGTGTGTGTGTGTGTGTGTGTGTGCTGTCAAAGGATACACAGCAAAGAGAGAGAGAGAGGAAGGACTATGTGAGAGGTTGAAAATCAGAAGAGGGAAATAATTAGACAAACACTCGAGACACAAGAGAGAGCGAAAAGAGCAAAAAAAAAAGTCAGAGAGAACAATGAAGAAAATCAGAAGAACAACCAGGACCCAAAAACATGAACAACAGAGGACGAACATATGTGAAAAGGAAATTAAGCGCCAAGGACTGGTAAAAAAAACAACCTCAGAACGTATACAGTGTATTTGTCTCTTCATCTCATCTTCCTTCGTTCTTTCTCTTTCTGACTCACGCACTGTCCTATTTAGAGCAGAATGTGGTTTCAAGAAAGAAAGAAAGAAGAACCAACAAATCTTTAAGTCTTCGTTGGTACAGACATTTACATTTTGTAAATACGTCAAGTGAATTTCTAACAAGCTGCCTTGCTCTTGAAACATTGTTCTTAAACATTCTAGTTGCAGTGGTTTTGTTTAACGTCGCATTGCATTTGCAAGCAAATGTACCTTGTCTTAAGCTTCTTCTTCACCTACAGCGTCGGCTCGGCACAACTGTTCATGCCTTTTTCTTCAGGCTACGTTGGCAACTAATAATCTGTCACCTGTTTTTGGCATCAGTCGAGGTGTTAGCATAGGTGCTCACCAGGAATATGCGTGCTAAAAACAGATAATCGGAGCTTGGTTTGGAATGAAAAAGGCACCATTACTCTAAACCTTTAAGCCTGAAGAATTCATTTCAGGCAATGTCTGACTAGCAATGCCTGCAGGGCTCTGTACAAACCACTTATAGATAGAGGATTTGGGAGATGTGACAACTCTTGCCTGCTCTTGTGACTTGAAACCGACCTATTTTGCCTATTTTGGCGCCGGGGTTGCACCAAAGTCAGACTCTATGACCCTGATTAGGAATTTCAGCTATATTATCACTTTCATGCAGTAAATATACTTTTACTAATTAACAAATAATACTTTATCACTTACTTTATTTTGATAGCAGCTGTTAGCAAACATTGTGTCACCATAGGATTTATTTACGGACTCAAATTCTGTTGCTGTAAAGATATAAATGTACAGATATAGATTTCGAGAGGGTCAAAACTTTTGATAGCGGTGACGGCAGAAACTACAGAGTGTAGGTATGTCTGCAGAGCACAAATACCTCACCTGTCAATATCTTGTGGACTCTCTGGTCTTTGTAATGTAGTTAACCCTCTACAGTCACAGAATCTCATGGATCATATATTTCGGTACACTGAAATCACAGGAATTAAAATTTGTGAGGCTATCTAAATACAATAGAGGCACCATGTTTGGATAAAAACATTTGCAGTAGCAATATAGCTAATATTTCTAATTAGGTCATAAAATCTGATGGGTCACAGAATTTGGTGTAACATGGGCACTCTACTGTTGAGTAGCTACTAGTTAGAGCACTAATGCTAATTTTATTTTTGTTTATTACTTACACTATGTTTCTGACTGTATCCCTGTATAGGCACTCTAGCTACACCCAGCGAGCCATCATGGACGACCGTCCATCCACCCAATCCTTCCCCAACCTCCACCACCATCGCCACCACCCATCCTTTCACCTCACCTTGCCCAGCCTTCAAAGCCCCGAAGCGGGATACCCATCCTCTCAGCCTGCCCTGGACCCTCTGGAGCAATATGGAAGTAGAGGGGAAGAATCCTCAACCTCCTTCCCAAATTCAAGCGCCTCTTCTGGTGGAAGGAGGGGGAGCAGTGGGGGTGACAGAGGCTTGCTGAACACAAGTGGTAGCGGTTTGGATGGAGATGCTAACTTGGGAGGCCAACTTGATGGAGAAAGCAGGTTAGGCAGCCATTTTGCTGACACTTGGTACGGTAGTACCAAAAAAGAGGAAGTTTGGGAGGACGGGGAGAATTGCGAAAGCCCTGCAGATGATTTTTATAGTAAAGGTGACTGCTACAGTAACGCTAATGATGTTTTTTACCCCATGAATTGTGGCAGCGAGGAAGGACTCAGGCGTAAACTCAGAGAAAACTATAATAATTATGCCCATGTTAGCTGTGAAGCTAAAAACGAAACTATTTACAATAGGGAGGCTAACGTTAGCCACTTTACCAAACAAACTACTTCTTACAACAGAAGTGTGGCAGGGAGCTTTAGTGACAGCAGTGTAGATTATTGTAGGACTGATTCAAGAGTGAGTGATAACTATTTAGGAAGAGAAGAAGATTATGGGTCCAGCTGTGGCTCAGGTGAGGATCAGCTTCAACCAGCAGAGGTTGAAGCACCCTGGCTGAGTGTCTCTCCCTCGAGTCAGACCGGAGAGGGCAGGTGGAGAGGAACGGCAGACACCTACACTTTGGCCTCAGGGTTCCTACCGCAGAGATCACCTGTCAGCATCAGAAGCGGGACCTACACTCAGAAACTGGACTCCTTCTCTGAGGCTTTCCTCTCCCAGCGAAAGAGAAGATTCCCTGTGATTCCCAGTGGGGATTCCTCTGGACAGATCTGGGAATTTGGGGTAGGGAGAGGAGAAAGCCCTGGATTGGTTAAGTCAAGGCACAGCTGTGCTTTTGATTCAGACTCCTACCTGCCTCCATCCTCCTCCTCTTCACCCGCTCACCCCTCTCTTCCGTCTTTCCCCTCTCCTCCCACATCGTCTCACCTCATGTCTTCAGTTCTTAGTCCTCCTCCCACACCTCTACCACCTCCTTCCCACTCTCCCTCCAAAATTGACTCTCCCATTGCATTTGGGGGCACCGGACATTCAGTGTCCCAGGGGGGAGAATCACTTGGTACGCTCCAGTTCTTCGCGTCCCGCCTTCAGCCTCTCCCATCCGTCCATTCCCCTGGGGTGATATGGAAGTTTCCACTGCTGCCACACTGCTTTCCACAGTCGTCAGGCGACCCCAGCAACACCGAGAGCAACCTGAGATCTACTCATGGTAGTGACTATGGCAACATCACAGGTAAGGTATTTTGTGGGCATTTTTGTGAATGAAAGTAGTAAGAAGAAGAATAAAAAATAGATAAAGGTTTATCCAGAGTCTGTCAAAACTGTCTGAGAAAGAAATATAGAAAATACTTAAACCTGAAACAATTGAAATTAACTTTATTTTCCCCCTTACAAAAAACAAAACAAAAACCACAGGTTAATACCCACATGTAAATTTACGGGACATGTGGGTTTTTGTAGGTGAGCTTGTGAAATTTCCCATTTCCTGTATGCAAATTACATTTTCACTTTTCACATTTTCACATATAAAACCATTTGTAACAGACATCTTTTTACTATTTTACACCACATGAAAAATGAAATGTTCACATGACAGTCAGCATGTGTATAATTACTGTATGTGTGTTTTGAATACATAGCCAACATATGTGGGTTTTTACAAGAATCGATTAGCGTTTTCCAAATAACAAACTGATTCTGTCAGTGTCTGGTGTAACGCTTTCCTGTCTGCACAGATAACAGTGATGTGTCTGACTTTTTTGGTTTTTCTTGTTTAGTCTGACTGTCTGCCAGACTCAAAATTATCAAGCCGTTTTACAGTCCATTACGGAGCACTGACAACAGCATGACAATCCCATGACTTTCCTTTGTTTTCTACTGTTCTTGTCCTCCCCCCTCTCATTTCTCCAGCCTCGCACGACGTCCTTCAGTCTCCAGAATCGCCATTCCTCACTGCCTCTTCCCACCGGTCATCCCTCCACCCACCCAGAGCCCTCTGTCCCTCCAATGCTCCATCCCTCCATCCCTCCTTCCATCATCCCACTCGTCCTACTCACCTTTCCAGCCAACATTTTGAGGCAGCAGAAAAGATAGCCCCGTACATGGTGGCCCAGAAAGTAAAGAATGGACTGGCCAGTCTGAACCAATCACAGCTACAGGTACAGTATGGCACTTCTGCTATTTTTTTACTACAGGAAATAATGTGAGCAAATTTAAATAAACAGTTTAACATTTGGGGAAATATGCTTGTGTATTTCCTCTTGCTGAGTGTAAAAAGTTTTGTGTTTATGCATCCAGGACTGTGAAGTCCAGCTTAGATCAAAACCTTCAGTTGATGCATATCCTCTTAATATAAATTTAGCCACACAAAATGTTGTCACTTTGGTTTATTACCAAATAATTACTTGGTGTTTAATGCTAATTTTCTAATGTTAGCATGCTAACGTGCTAAACTAAGACGATGAACATGGTAAACATTATACCTGCTATACATCAGCATGTTAGCATTGTCATTGTGAGGTTGTTAGCATGCTGACGTTAGCATTTGGTTCAAAGCACAGCTCACAGACCCGCTAGCATGGCTGTAGACTAGAATCAGAATCAGAAATACTTTATTAATTCCCAGGGGGAAATTGGTCACATTATAATAAAGTATTTCTGATTCTCATTCTAGACGACCCACTGGAAGCGAACTAACTGTGTAACATCGCCTCGATAGCAAACATTGTGTAAATAAGAAAACTGCACTTTTCCCCCACAATTCCCGTGACGTAGTGCCATGCAGCACTTCGTTTTTGTTTGTATCTGGGACATAGAAAGGAGGAATCCCAGAAAGGACAAAAAAGATCTTAACCTCCACAGACATTCATCCACTGCAGGCAGCTAAACACTAAACTTCCTGTCCCCCCATGTCACTTTTTCTCTGTCGGAGAAACAGAGTTTCTTAGTAAATTTTGCCCTCATTTGTTTTTCAAGTTCAAGTTTTTTCACATTGCTGGTCAGTCCCGCTTCGCCTGGAATCCCGCAATTCCTTGCAAAGCAAATTGTTCGTGCTCCATAGAAAATGAATGGTGGCAAACTTTGCATCGCCTTGCACCGCATTCAGTGGGTCTTTACTGCTTTCTCTTTATTAGGCAGGAAGGACCATTCTGTTGACTGTTTGAACCGGTAGTTTTTGTAGGACGTATCCAGTACAGGCTTTATGAGTTAAAAAATTAATGTAACATGTAAAAACAAGATATTGTGCTTTTGAAGCTCTTCTTAATGAACATCTACTGCTTCTTTAGAATCCACATTTTCACAACAGTGTTGCCAGGTTTGCACATTGTCTTCACTCTGCCATTCACAAAACCCAGGAGACTGGGTAGCGAGGAGGCATCGCTTGCTAGAGCTGGAGAAGCTGTGCAGGCGTAGTGGGTGGATAGGTAAATGGCTGTTTGTCAAGAAATGACGTTAAATCCGGCTGCATTACTGCTTCTAAAACCACAGTCTTAGTCTGGGTTTTTATTTTTAAACATGTTGAATAGATGCAGTGAGTAAATGAGACAGATTTGGATTTTGTGTAAGGCATGTTATTTACCTATGAGCTAGGTGAGATGTTTCTCCTTCTTCCAAAACAAGCTAAATATGTCATGGACCTATGTCTGTATTTGATAAACAGTAATGAAATGGAATTCCAAATGGAATTTGGCTCAGAATACATTTTTAAGGACTTGCTGTTTTAGAATAGATGTTTGTGCAGATGCCTCCAAAACACCCCAGAATATGCTGTTGCTGTCTAAATACTTCAGCTTTTAGAACTTCAGTTGTACACACTCTACCTTATTCTTTATGGCTTTTGTTTTTGACTGTATATTAATCCAAAACTGACAGGGCTAACAGTGTAAATGCTTTCCTTGTGTGTTCTTACAGCAACAAGCCTCCCCGATCTACACTGGAACTCTATTTCCCAGTATCCTTCACTCCAGCAGGGGTCAAAAGAGGGGCCGCTACACTCCTCGACCCATCCTCAATCCTCTACGCAGGGGGAAGGGGCTGTACTCGTCCCTCCCATCTCTACATCACAGAGAGGAGGGAACAGCATGTGGAGAAGGGGGAGATGAGCGTGGTGTGTTACCGTAAGTACAATGCTGAAAGAAAATTTGCTTTAGATCATGACCTTTTTAGTTAGCATGATGTTTCAAAAACATGGTGAAGAGTAAGGCCATGGGCCAAGGAACAAGTGATTAGTTTTTGGTTGTAGATCTAGATTCATGTGCTGATCCAAGATTGTTTAAAAAAAACAAAAAAAAAAAACATTTCTCATTGCAAGACAGGGCATTAAATGAAAACAAAATCTGGCAAATGTATCCCTTGACTGTCTATTACTGTGCATTTTGATGCAGATTCAGATACACATGCACGTTAAACAAATATGTACTCAAAAAATACAAATTTAGAAGAATATGCACCCTCAGTGAGGGTATTTGTAATTAGGTATTTTATAGGGACGACCTTTTTTCACTTTCTCCCTTCCCACCTTCTTCTTTCCTTATCTCCAGGCATGTCAACGTGGGTCATGATTTCCAGGCAGAGCTTCCTTCATGCTTTGTGGATGGCAAGGGGTCACCAGAGGAGGAATCCCCTAGGGAACAGTTGCTCTGGAAACCGTGGGACGAACTGGAGGAGAGTACCAACTTACAAGACCAAGGTAAATGGCATGCCAACATACAGCTTTCTAAGACCAACTTAGAGTAATAACTGAACAGAAAATGTTGGTGAAGTTCTTCAACATTACAAGCAGACAGTAAGCTCAAGCGACCTGATAGAACATCAAATATTTTGGTGTACCTATAATGACTGTATGATGTAGGAATGTTAGAAAGACCCTGAGACCCTGAAAACACAAATAAAATAAAATAAATTCAGTTCATTGTGTATTATGCTAACTGCTCATGTTTGTGTGTGTGTGTGTGTGTGCGTGTGTGTGCGTGCACAGTGGAAAAGCTGTTGTCCATGTGTAGTTCCAGCTGCTTACCAGGAGGGGGCAGTAACACAGAGCTGGCTCTGCACTGTCTGCACTACTGTCAGGGGAACACACTGGTAAGCAGTGAAGAGGAATACTAATACTGTCTTTCTTCATTTATTCTTCCTCCATCCATTGGGACTTACCTCCATGCATCATTACTCACACACTCATTCTCTTTGTCATGTCTTTTTTCCTTTCTGTCTTTCGTTCTCACTCATTCATATCCAGTCAATTCTCTTCAGAACCATTGCATGCCTCATCTCTCTGTTCTCTGCGTCCTCCATCCCTCTCTCCTGTGCAGGCCACACTGGAGATGCTGCTGTTCTCACAGCCCTCGCCAACAGGAGACTACCACTACTCTGGTAACCTTTGACTTTTGACCTCACTCTAACTCTTTGGGTTTCCTATGCCCGTTAAAGGATAATTCCTATATATTATCACCCGATGTTCAGATAACTCTTTGGCTTGGTTATGGATATTTAACCTGAGTTAACTCCAGTCTCACCCTGTCAAATGTAACCTGGGGACAGACATAGGAAGAGAAGCAAAATTAACTAAAATGTGTTGCAATGAAGGAGGTTTAGTGTTTCTCTACAACAGTCAACAGTTGTATGCATGTCAAAATGTGAGTCAGCAAAGGAGTAACCATTCCCACTGTACGTACAATAGCAGCCTTTGTAGAAGCCCAAACCTCCTGCCACTTTCATGAATACCCCCCACACCCCCTTCTCTGTCTTTGTCTCTTGTGCATTTAAATCCTGCAAGAACCATGTAAAGTACAGAGTAGACATTGTTCTGAACAGTAGTGTCCGCTCAGGTGTGGGTCTAAAATCCCCCTCCAGCTATTAATCATAGGTACATGGTACATGCAAGTTGCATTGTTAAAGCAGATAGCCAGACTCATCATCTACTATTTCTTTCATTAGTTATTGTCGAGTGGCTGCGGGACTTTACATGTTTCATGACAGTGGTTGCATTACTTGGCACTGCAGGATGACCTGTTGGTATTTGTTTTCATTGCTTCTCATCTCTTCTCTTTAACCCTCGCCCTCCTCTCTCCCTGCAGGTAGTGATTTTTGGACCGACAGTGAAAAGAGCCTCTTCAGTGCAGCTCTGGGAACTTATGGAAAAGAATTTTCACTCATAGAGAAAATGGTATAGCTATTATTCATGCGTTGCTTGTTATTTATGCTGCATAAAAAGCCTAAAAGTGCCTGCAGCTATTAAAATGAATGCATGTTGCAACTTGATTCACAAATTTAGCACTCGAAGACTCACTCTTTGCATGTGTTTGCGTGTGTACGTTGCAGGTGAAGACTAAGAATGTGTGCCAGTGTGTTGAATTTTACTACCTGAGCAAGAGGCTCCTGGACAAGCAGAAGAAACAGAAGGAGGAGGAGAACAGGAATGGCGAGGCCGAGCACCAGAAAAGTGTAAGAAACACCTGAAAGAAGCAGTCTGGAATTTGGTGTTAAAATCTTTTTGCCTCTTATCAAGATGTCCCTCTTTTCCTGTTGTTGTTGTCCTGTGGTGATTTGTCTATTCCCATGTGGGCTCCACTGCGTCATGCATTCTGATCCCTGACACATAGGACTCATAGAATAGAAACAAATAGTGTGTTTGTATTTGTGTAGTCTTGTGTAATGAGTGAAATGCATTAAATGGTTATCCGGTGTGGAATGCAGCTCAAGTCAATCACAGCACGGCAGCTCACAATTGGTCCTTTTTTCTTAGATAATTCCCATATGTCAGCCAGTGAACAGACAGTTTGGACTGGAGGAGGCGGTTCCTGCGCCCTCATTGGCCAACTTCTTCCCTTGCAAGCTGTGTGGCAAGTGAGTTATAACAGTTATAACAGAGGAAGCTCCATCACAAACTTTCTCTCTCTGTTTGGCTTCAGGGCCAACAGACGGTTCTGATTTTCAAGCCTTCTTGTCAACACTTGTCTCTCTCTTTCCTCTCTCCTTGCTCCAGAATGTTCTATAAAATCAAGTCCCGTAATGCTCACATGAAGATCCATCGCCAGCCTCAGGAGGATTGGACCGACAGGCGGCTGCAGCACCAACTCCTCACCCAGCGTCTGGCTCTCAGTCATCCCACCAACCTCATTCCCACCCCGGGCAGTAATCTGCTCCCGCCCCAGACCTTTTCCTCCTCCGGCCTCCCTGCTGGAACGCCCAGCAACAACAGCAATGCAGACAATGTCCTCAACTCTGTAACCAATAGCAACGCCATCACTCCCAGCAATGCCAGTGTCCTAGATCCCAGCACCGTGGTGACATATAGCAACATCGCTGTTTCCAACTCTCATGTAGTCACTAATATTGATGGCGGTGACTCAAATCAAAGAGAGCCCACCACAGTCTTACCTTTCCACCAGTCATGGGCCTCATTTGGACATGGCCCCGACCCCGCTACCTTCTACTGCAACACAGAAGGGAAAGACAATGTAGGAGCTGGGTCAGTGGGGGGGAAAGAGCCAATCAACTGGCAGTAGTGTTTAACTCTCCCAAAAGCATTACTAGATCTGAAGTCTAAGATGCAGCAAAATTGTGTTTTAATTCAAACTAAATTTTATTTCACACTTCAGTATATTTTTCATACATATTTTCAGAGAACATGATATTTTTTGTATGTTTTGGTTGTAAATTGTGTAATTAAATGTGTTGCATATTTAAATGTTTCTTATGCATTTGACATTTGAATAAAATTTGTAACCTTATGGTTGTTTTGTGATGTTTCTGACTTCAGTAAAACCACAACTTGTCGCATTTAAACACAAGACATATGTATATATATATATATATATATATATGTTATTTTGTGAGCTTTACAGGTGCTGCAAAGCTAGCTGTTTCCCCCTGTTCCCAGCCTTTGTGCTAAGCTAAGCTAACTGTCTTCCAGGCTGCAGCTTCATATTTAACAGACAGACGTGAGAGTGGTATCGATCTTCTCATCTAACTTTCGTCAAGAAAGCGAATAAGTGTATTTTCCAAAATATGGAACTAGTCCGTTAACTCTCACACAGCCCTTTAAAGAAGCGACGACAAGCCAAATTGTACTCGCTTTCCAAAAATGTCCTCGCTCTTAAAGTCTAAAACTCAAATTGGTCCTCACAGAGACAGACACACACACTGCTTGTTGAAAGGTTTTGATATAACACCATAATGGGCTAATATTGACCTTGGTAGACCATCTCCTCTCTTACAGCTGTCTGAGTACTTGTGCGCCCAGAATTGACCTGTTGATGGTTAACTACAGTGATTGTGTGTGTGTGTGTGTCTGTGTGTGTGTGTGCGACTGTGTCCTGGAGGATGCCGGGAAAGAGGCATTGTCAGTGTGTGTGTGTGGGTAGCGTGTACAGTATCTGTGTGAGAGAGTAGGTCAGCTAAATTCAGATTGAGGTTGATCTAAAATGGAGCAAATAAACACATGCAAGGATGATCTGTAATGACAAAAACAGCATCGTGTTCATCATTATTTAACTAATGCAAATTTCCAGTGTCTACAAGTTGATTTTCATCCTGACTACAGAGAATATTTCCTCTCTTCTATGTCCTCACGTTTACTTACAATTCACCTCTGGCATAATTTCCCCTGAGGGGATCAATAAAGTATTCTGATTCTGATTCTGATACTGATACTGATTAGGTCAGTTAAATACTTTATACAATCTATCTGGCGGCTCAGGTGCATTTCTTCATTTCAAGGCGGTGAGTATTCTTTGGTTCCATATCTTCATGTGTGTTACTGCCAGTGTGATAGTGATAACAGTGTTTGTCTGGGAGTGTGTATGGTAAGTATGTCTGTTTGTTCGCGTATATATAATAGTCCATATGTCCTTCTAAGTATCCTTGTTAAAGAAAACTTGTAAGTAAGCAGAGTGCCTGGATATGTGTTTGATTTTATGCATCTGTGTGTACGCATGTATTCGTGAGCATGATGTGTTTACCCCTGTGTATGTGTGTGTCCCTTATAAAAAGCTAACAGTGGTCTTTCAAATGGTTCCTCCCCCCTGGAACACTCCCTCCCCCTGACAAAAGTCCACCACGTCTAGCACAGTTTGTCTGCCCTCTTTTCCCTGTCTGACACTCACTTTTTCAGATTCTTTCTAACACTCCACCTCCCACTTCTGTAATATAGAGTGTGAGCTGCTTCTAGTTAATAAATGTGCTCAAGCGGTGTCACATTTGTCCTCTTTTCTCACTTTTGGGGCCATATCCACCCATCGAAATGGTTTTAACTTCCCAGAGCTATGATAAGCATCGTAATGGTTGCATTCGGTTGGAGATTTTGTTCTCATACTGCTTAGTTTTGCACTGAGTAGGGAGGAATCAGAGGGGTGGTGGTAACCAGCAGCAGTCCTGGATGTTGGCTTTTTTTCAGAGAGAGAGAGCACAAGCACGTAGATAAAGTGGGAGAGGGAGACCAGACCAATGGGGTGAGCGAAGGGGGGAATGGGGAGAGAATAAACAGAGGAGTTACTGAACAGCGGCCGTTCACCTATTCATGGCGAGCAGCTCTTTGCCAGTTGACTGAGCTCATGCCCCCACAACAACCCATCCCCACTTTCTCCCATTTGCTGTTTTTCATTTTTTTCCAAGGCCAGAGTGGTGCCAGGAAACAAAAGCAGCTTTTTCAGTCATTTCACTGTTGTGACAAGGGTATAATGCTAAAGAATGACTTACCAACAAAACTACAGCACTTTTGTTGTCTATTCAGAAGTAATGTTGACAATGAATGTGTCAATCAGAAAGCCCAAAGATGAAGTTCTAAACAGGAATGAAGGATAGCAACAAAAGACAACATGATATATCTTATTCAGCTGAATTTAATGGCAGTTTGTGTTTCCTGCAAAGATGTCCTCATGTGCTTTACATGTAATCCCTGACATGTTTAAATAGTTACATTAAAGAGTGATGACATAAAAGTAAAATCAAATAATATAATCAATAGATTGCAGATAGGTTTTATTGCAGGTACTGCACATTCATACCCATTACATTATCTCACTCCTTCCAGAAAACACACATGTAAGTCATACCTAACTGCATGCACAATAGAAGGAATGTCCTCCTTTGCACACATATGAGTCTGGCAACACTGTTATGTCTTTATCTCACTTATCTCACTGAGAAAGACTGCTCAAAGTACAAATGAGCTGTCGTCTAGGGACACTACAATAGAATTGCTGTACTGACTGTGACACCTTCAGACATAATGATTCACTCCCTTTTTATTTTATAGGACTAGTTAAAGCAAATGTATTGCATCCTCTTCCTCATCTCCTGAAGAAGAAAGTATTAAATTGGGAGAACTTGCGTTTCCCTTCTTGGACGAGTGAGTGTATATGAGAACACAGGATTAAATCTTAAGGTCTTATCACTTGTGAGATACTGTGGAGGCTGTCATTGACACAGTTGGAGGTTGGGCTCTGTTATGTAAAAGTTTGCACAGCCATTACATTATTTAAAGTTTTATTCACTATCCCTCTGCTGCTGACACTTATTATTGTGCGGTGGTGAAAAGCTGCACAAGGCTTAATACTTTATATTAGCAACTGCGCTCATTGAAAGCATATATAGTATGTATATATAGCATATATAGTTGGTAAAATCTGACTTAGCTGATTTATTTACATACGAGGTAAGGCACTGATTAACATCATTGTGTTAAGATAGTGGCTTGTTTTAATCACAGCAAACATGTGAGGTCTTTTTCATTCAGAAACAGGTAGCAAAACTAAATTAGCACACTAGAAATCAGTGTCATAGGTGCCTACTGTTCTACTGGCCCCTGGGGGGGTGAAAGGTCACTTGGGTGATAAATATTGACCCCCACCAAACACACTCTCTGACATTTGCTCACCTTTGTATGCACACAAAATGACAACAGAATTAACATCCAGAGTCTGTTATACAGGGAAGAAGCCCCATAAAAATTATTTTATCCACGTCCAATGTGGCCTAGCTACACCAGCACTGGTGATGCAACACTTTGGCATGCTTGTGGTCGGCCCACTTGGCATGTCTGAGAGGACTCTCTCTGCTTCTAAAGGAGATGTGTGAGAAACTATGAGAGTATGGCATTAATCACAGCCTTTAAGAGAGAGAGGACAAGTGTAAGCAACAGCGGAGGACAGAGAGCAGTATGATCAAAGTTCAGTGAGAGAAGCAGTGTAAGGTAATCAGAAAAAAAGGTCAACGTAAAGAGGAATCCCAATCTTTATTGTTTGTTACTGACTAACTCTTCCATGTGAATACATCATTGATTGTCGTATTCATTTTTGCCCCTGTGATAAAGCTGGTTGATTTTGACTGCGTCCTCTTAGGAATGTCATTGACACAAACTCTGTTATCTGGAACCCATAAAAAAACACACAAGTGTGCTTGCCTGTGTGTGATTATGTCCGTGTGTGTTACTGAACTTCTGTCCTTGCATCACTGCATGTAAACGTGAATAGGCACAAAAAATCCAACAAATTAAAGATGATTTTCATTGAAATATCACAATAATTATAAGGTTTTAGGGTGTATTTCCCCTTTAAATTAGGGTAGGATCAAGTGCATTTACAGGTTAGGATCAGAGTTAATATTAATCCTCACAGTTTTGTCTGTGTGTATTGCGTGGTTCTTGAGATAAAAGCATAGTAGTCTATTGTCCACTTTACAAAGCAGGACTACAAAGAACCATTTTAAGAGCCTGTAATCAAATCCTTTCCTTTCAGCTGTTTCATGCGCCAGAGTTTTTTTTCTTTCTTTCAAACTGTGCACCACAACATTTACTCCCAGTACTCACTTTTCCTCTCTTCTTCTCCCTTTCTTTTCATCGCACTTTCACTTTAAGTTTCTTGCTGAGGAGTTTACCCATCTTTTAAAACTGGCATAAATAACAAATCAATTTCTTGTGAACATACACAAATTAAAACAGCAAGGGAAATCCAATTAGTATGTTTAACAATATTTCAAAGTGAATGTAAAGTGTGCATTCTCTCTTTTGTTGAAAACAATTTGTTTAAACAAATAACTGCTCATAACTGCTTATTGTTTTAAAAGTCATACAAAGACTGACTGTAATTTCTTGGACAGAACTGTGCAATTTGATACTAATGGAGACAAAGGTCTGAGGCAGTTATTTGAGTTTAGATAGCTGTGTTGACTTAAGTTGTTTTGGATTTCCAGAGGAATTTCCTTGAAAAAAACTGTTACATTTAACCCCAACTAATTAATCAATTATTCATTTACCACTATAAAATGTATCCTTCTTATGTTCAACTGACCTGCTGTGCACTGGCCAAAAGACTCACTAAGTTAGGCTAGCAATTAATTGGAATTGGAAGTGCGCCAACTGAACACTGCCTCCACCTTTCTCAGTAATATCACATTGCAGCAGACTTTTTGACTCGTCATAACAGGAAAATCTAACAATATTAAGGATGGCTTAGTTCCATTAAACTTACAGTAACTGACTTTTGGCTTAGGGGCAGTGGAAACTGTTTACACAATACAAACAAATAGCGAGTTTGTTTGTGAACAATTGCCTATTTACACATCCAGCAGACACGGAACAACTGTTTGAGTGGAATCTATGAGGCCAGGAGGCAAGTTTACAATAAATTAAGGATATTAAGGATGGCTCAGTTCTATTAAACTTGCAATAACTGACTTTTGGCTTGGGGGCAGCAGAAACTGTTTACACAATGCTAACACACCTTTTAAGTTGATATAGCGAGTTGCCTATTTACACATCCAGCAAATACGGAACAACATTACCATTGTGTGTGTAGGAGGTAGAGTGGATCTGTCAGACTAGAAGGCAAGTGTGTAGGTCGATTTTGCTATACTTGTAGGCATAAATAAAAATTCTGACCAATTAAACAACCAATTAAATGGTCAATTAAGCTATTAAGCAATGCGGCTCCTTTACTCCAGGTTTCATTGGATCTCAAAGTGATGATATTATAGTAGTCATTATAGGTTCATGATAGGGTCTAATAAAGTGTAGCAATATGTCACTTGAGAAGCCCCTCACCCACATTAGCACACACGAACTACAACATATACAACAGATACAACAAATTAATAATATTAAGGATAGCTCAAACTTGCAATAACTTACTTTTGGCTTTGGGGGCCACGAAAGCTGTTAACACAACACTGATACACCTTTTAACTGGATACAGCTAATTTTTTAGCAAACAGTTGCCTATTTACTCATCCAGCAAATACGGAACAACAGCATTTGGAGTCGTATATTTCACTGTCCTTTTAGCTGGGTTTTGGTCTCCACTAACTCTTGAGAAAAATATCTGGCTCTTTAGCTGCCAATTGCTCCACTATGTTCACCTCAACTGTGTCTTTCTGCCATTTGGTGCTGGGCAGGTAGCACCTTTGTAGGGCTTTTTTGGAAAAAAACAAACAAAAAAAATATTAAGTATATATTTATTACACCTGTGCTTTTCCTGCTATCAAAATGTCTGCTGTAAAAAGGTATATGGACCAGTAAATCAAAGCAAATTTGACAAAATATTTGTTGTATTTCTCACCTATTTTATGTAAAATTATTTATGAGGGACTTCTTCCTAATAGATCTTGTTTCTCTGAAGCCATCTTGACATGTCACAGTAGAAAAAGCACAGGTGTAAATATTCCACTTGGCAGCTTTGGTTTCAGCATCCTGGTATTGCGCATGCTGGCTCACTGTCACACATTACTGGGACGCTTGAGCAGAACAGAGTCATGGTTAATGTTATTATTACCACCTGTGCTTTTCCGAGCTTGATTAGTCAGCATGTCTTCTGTGAAAAAGGCCTGTTTTGTAATAAGTGTTAATAATGAAAAACAACACTTAATAGGTGTAACTATACTGGTCCAATGGAATAATGGCCACGCTTAATACAGACGTCTTCTAAAGATTTATTTTGTCTCTCTCTCTCTCTTTTGTCATCAAACACCGTGAGAACTACAAAAAATAAAAGACGTAAAAAGTTTCAAATATACATCTCTGAGTCATTTTGCAGTCTCTCAAGCTAGCTGACAGTCCCAAACACGTCAGCACAACAGAAATGTGATGAAATCAAATAGAATTACTGAAAACGTATCACATTGTCCAATGTAAAGGGATATCAAACAAACATTATTCACAAATGTAAACCAAATGAGACACAATTACCTTGTGCGCCTCTTGGACCACGTGCAGAATATGATTACTTTGGGGCCCTTTGTCTTTCCTCTGCATCAACGTTGTCTCTTACCCATAATGCTACGGTTATGCTCTTAACTAAACTTTCTTCATGTGACCCCTTACACTCTACATCAAAACATAAACAGACATAAAGATCCCTACATTTGTAACCAACAATTATTTTAAGGTGGTATATTTTAGACACATTTTCATCAATGTTACCCTTGTCACATCTTATTTATATTACATTAATCAATTTTTAATGACTGTATGAACTCAAACAATCATGGATTTATGACAGAAACATAATAGGCTTGTAAGGTTTTGTATCAGTGCTGGAAATTGGCATTGTGAAAGTAAACTTTGTTGTGAGCTCATAACTTATCATTTATTCACATGTTAATCATCTATTCATAATCATTTGTGTGTATACCTATTAATATTTAGTAATTATATGATTGTGTATTTACTTTAATTAGTTAATAGTCCCAGTTCTATTCATGTCTCTACTCTTGAACTCTTATCTAGTTTCATGTCTTCAGGTTTTGTGTGTGTTAAGCAACCTGACTCAACGTGAGGTCAAAAGGTCAGCTCTATGATACAGAGATGTTTTATGCTCTCCAGATGCGCCTTAAGGGTCTTAGTATGTTTTTTAAAGTTCCTATAGGTTTAAACCTATCGAGCCATGTAACACTGACCAATGGAAAAGAGTTTCTTTGTCTCCAGAATACTGTAAAAGCTGTATTCTTGTATCTTCTTTTAGAGATAGCTGATGATTTCTGATTGTCTCCTATTGTACAATATACATCTTAGTCAACGATCAGTAAGTGTTTCTTGTCTTTTGTTTAGTTAACAGACCACATGCTGTTTTTCCACGACGGCGTTCAAAAGACATCCTCTTCATAACATCATGTTTTATGTTATGTCACATATACTACACACCACATGTGCTCTCCACTGTTGGACTGATCCACTGTAACTACTCAACATTGCGTGGAGGCGACGTCGGTCTGGAGCTCTTTAAATGGTGCCGCTCGCCGCGTACTGTCGTGCCGTCTTCTGTGATTGGCTGAGAGCAGAGGGGGGCGTGCCTGGTTGCGTCACGTCAAAGAGAGGGATGAAAGCTTATGGAGAGAGAGAGAGAGAGAGAGAGAGGGAGGGAGGGAGATTAACAGGGAGTAAGAGGCAGGCGCAGTAGCAGACTCCTATATCCGCCAGACAGAGACGGACGGTGCCAGCTGCTAGCTGAGTTAGCTATAGTAGACAGACAGCAACTAGCTTCAGAGTCCTAGCGCATTTACTTTATATGAGGGACTGAGCAAGAGTGCGCGTGCGTGCGTGCGTGCGTGTGTGTCGACGCTTTGAGAGCCCGCTCGGCCGTCCCGAAGTCACTCCGTGTGTTCGCGTGTACCTGTGTGTGTGTGTGTGTATATATAAACTCCCCTATCTCCTTCTTCCTCTTCCGAGGAGCGGTGTGACTGTGATTGTGTGTGTGTGTGTGTGTGTGTGTGGGTGGGTGTAGCAAGCAACGAAGCAAACGCACAAACATAAACACTCTTGATAGTCGACTGATTGCACTCGGTGTCCGGTTACTTGACAGCGGATTCACATCATTTACTGACACCGACACAGCACCAGCATGTGAGTACTCACGGGTAACGTGTATGTATGAATGAGTCCTGTGTGTGTGTGTGTGTGTGTGTGTGGGGCTGTCATTGGGTGAATTTGACCTAAAGACAATATTCCCCTTTTCTTCCAGAGTGTCTGAAATGCCTGCATGTGTAACCTTACGTGAATGTGCCTTGCTGTCAACGTGGTAACAGATGTTGCAACTGTCATAGTCTGCACAGTTGCCACAGAAAGACATTCACGATTTGTGTGTCTTCCTGAACCCAACTCAGTGCATGCTTACTTTGCTAGCTACACTCAGTACTTTATGTCATAGCTAACTCTGACTCCTTTTAGCTGAAATGTGCACACGGAAACTTTAACTCCTCATTGCAGTTGTTACCAGTGTGGTCAAAGGGCTCTGGGGTTGTTGCCAGAGGTCCCTCGCAAAATTAGGAGCTTTTTCAATGGAGTTTTGTATTAGTAGAAGTTAGCATCATGGCAGAACATACAGCAATGGCTGCTTTTGTCACAGGTTACCCACTGTTACTTTCACACCTACAGAATGGATGATGAGGTAAAATAAAATACTAACTTGGGCTCCTTTAGAGAATGGAGGTTTTTATATGAGAGTCCTAGTATTTAAAAGAGAAGGAAGCACTGCAGTAGAGACTTTGTATCTAAGGGAATAAATGTCTGTTTACAGGTTGAAACTTGCATAACATGCTAGTTTTCTTGTAAGCTGCACATAAAAGGAGCTTGTAACTGCCTGTCTGTGTGTGTGTGTGTGTGTGCTGATTTTTCTCACTGATTCTCTGTGTTGCAGAAATTTGGTCTCTGCTTTTTCACCTTTGAACCCGTGCATGCGCATCTGTTGTGTCAGAATCATTTGACTGCCCAGTTTGTTCATCCTCAGAGCGACCTTTACTCTGCCTCAAACAGTGGTACATGCAGAACAGCTGTCCCATCCCAGAGCCCAGGGAGGCCCAGTGGGAGCTGTGCAGTGATCAAGCAAAGGACGGTTATTTTTCACAAGTCATAAGCAGAACGTATAATCAGTAAGTCCCATAGCGTAGCAGGGATGTTATCAGAAATGTGCAGGCAGAAAAAGGCAGTTGTCTGCTTTTTGTCATAGGCCTCTTAAGGTGACTGTAGTGGCCTTGTGTTTGATGAACATGTGCCATTCACTCATTCACCTTGATGCTTGTTGCAATAATGCCAAGGTAATAGATTGAACATGTTCAAGGCAACTGGGACATATCCATTATAGTTTCATGACAGTGATGCAGAGGTTCCAGTGCTCCCTTTTTTTTAATGAACATAACACTCCACCTTGTAAATCTCAAGAATGCCTTACTTGGAAACTCAAAATGAAACAATTGAAGGCCACTGCTGAGTTCCAGAGTTGCTAAGCTGTTGTGATTGCAAGATAGAAATAAGATAAAATGTAAGCATGCTGCTTTGAGTCACCTTAGACATTTAGACATGGTGCTTTATCAGTTGACTGTACTTTCTGTGTAACTACCGTCAGTAGTTTATAACTGTGCTGTGCTGACACTTAAGTTTAGATTATATTTGGTAGGATGAAGGGAGCCCTGGGATGGTCAGAGGATATTGTATTTCCACAAGCAAGGCTTAAATGATATGATATCATGTTATACGCGAGCCCTCTAAATCTTATTTCCTGAAAATTTAAAAAATCGGTCTGCATACTTTTTAGACTAAATTGAATTAAGAGTCCTGGTTGTTGGGGAAGAGTGCAGAGAGAACATTTTGAACTCAAGTGTTTTGCCAAAGCCTCTTATGTCTGCACTAAGAAAATACATGCGTCCATCTCACTGCATCTGTGTTTCTAGTTTGGGATGTTGCACATTTGCATTGCTTTTTTAAATAAAATATATCTATTTATCATGTCATGGAAACATATTTTTCATGACGTGGTGTGTCAGTGTGTTCTAACAACTCACGCTAATGGTAACATACCTTGCCCCAAACTGGACAATAGATGTTTTGAAAATCCAATAAAAGTGAAAAGACTGCACTTGTGTATTTCAGCATGCGTTGGTGCAGACTTGCCTTACTCCCTCAGCATATTTTTGGTCCTTCATTGCTGTTGCCTAATTGGGGTCCTGACCTGTTGTTAGGGTTCCCATGAAATGGAGATTGAGAAAATAGCATTATGTATGCTTCCTGGGAAACACTGGACTGTCTCATCTCCTTTTCATAGTGCCAGGGCACCATCCAGCAAAGAGCTCTGATGAGTGGAATCTGTCAGACCGGAAGGCATGTGGTAAATAAAGACAGGATTAAAGATGATTTTTGTATACTTTGTCACACCTTTGCGGAAGTGTCTGGTCATGTTTAGGTGAAGTACAGCGAGTCTATTTTGAGTAGTTCCATCTTACTATGCTTGTAGGCATGAATACAACTTCTGACCAATTAAACAACCAATTAAATGTTCTATTAAACAATGCGGCTCCTCTACTCCACCCATTATACATCACTTAAAACATTCCTTACTTCCCTAACTTATATTCCACTGGTTTACTCTCTCTGTGTTATGGACCATCCTGCTGTCCCATTTTAAAAGGAAAAGCATCAGATTAAGGAGGTTTCATTGGACCTCAAAGCACTGAGTGATGATATGGTTGTTGTGGTTCATTAGCAGGTGTGCAGCAGAATCATGAAACCCTGCATGAATTTTTCGCATCAGCAGGGTCTGGAAGCTGCTTCTTAATATGTCACTTGTGAACCTTTTTATGCTCTTAGCAGCCCCTCATCCACATTAGCACACAAGAATGTTCAAGTGTGTGATAGCCAGCTAACAGCACAAGATCCCTCTTGGTAAACTCTGGTTATAAAGAAGGCAAAGGTTTTCCCAAGCAATTTCTCTTGCAGGTAGATGAATCCAAAGCAGGTATTTTGTGTAAAAAGGGACTAAGCCAGGGTTTTCTTTTTACAGAGAGGGTGAGGTTTAGCAGAATTTAGCCTATATGCCAATTTCAGGGTTTTAGGGGACAGTCCTCTCTCGCTCCTCTCTTTTGCAGTTCTCTGGTCAAGAACGTTCTCCTTTGCGATTTTGTTCCTTTTATTGCTGCTCTTGTTACAAGCAAAGACGTTTCTTGAGAAGCGAATCAATACTGCATCTAAATCAGAAAAGATGTCCATGTCCTGTGGTAGACTATTAAAAAGATAACAGGTTAAATAATTTTCTGGCTTCTATTAAACTAAACAGTCCAGTAAAAAAGTGGAAAAAGGGCTCTAGGACTTTCTAAGAATTACGTAAGAATTCTGGTGTTTTCCTAACATATTACATGCTAAAGGGGCAGCCTGTTAGCAGCAGGAGGCTGGAGCATCTTGTTGACACAGTTGGTAAAGGGGCTGGGTGACAGTGAAAGTCAAGAGCAGTTTCATTTGGCTCTAACAATCCTGTCAATATAGCAAATTGTACTTTGTTATATACTAATACAACAAGTTTTACGCTTGTTGATGCTGCTATGTTCTAATGAGTATCTATTTATTTTCATCTTTAAGATTAGAGTTGAAATGTGCGAAGTCAGGGAATTTAAGGGAACTTATTACAGTATGAATGTCTTCCTCAAGGGTCCTTTTTCCAGGTCCTGTTAACAAAGGGTAGAGTATTTCTTGTTTGTCTTTTCGACAGAGTTTCCCAGACTGCTTGTGAATTCAAACCCATGATCCACCTTTCCATTCTAACCTTTATTCTGCCACTACCCACTTTTTAGTCGAGTCACAAGCATTTGCTTTGTCAGCTGCGGTAACCTGGTTCCTGCTCTCTGAGCATGTGTTGCTGTTGATAATTGGGACCTTTTTTTAAACCTTATCCTTTACGGTTCCTTACTGCTCTGACACCGCCGATCTTAGATGTTGCTTTCTTGCAACCTAAAATCTTTTTCCTGCATGCTTTTGTTCAAGGACAACAGTTTGCTGGTACTATTTTGCTCAGCCTGTGATTGCAAGAGGCTTTGACTAAAGTTTTGAACCAGTCTAGCTTCCTGTTTGGTTTGTTTACATTCAGATTAAGGAGCAAACCTTTACTGGAAACATTGCAAAATTGTATTATGCCCTGATATATTTTGTCTGAGTTTACACACACACACACTCTTACACACACACACTCTTACACATGTCATCCATTCTACCTATCAGGCCAGGGGCAGGTAGGACAGAGGAGGAGACTGCTGAAGTGGAAGGAGGGAGGTAGGGAGGGAGGGAGTGTGGATGAATGCACACCCATTTTCCATTCTTTGTTGTTCACTCTCCTTCCACATCAGGGATGGAAATTAGCACCAGCCACCAGGCAAATGCTGGTGAAATATGAAAGTGGCTGGTAGATTTCAGACACAAAATAATGATTTACTATTGAGTGGCTGGTGAATTTGAACATTTATCTATAAGTGGCTGGTAGATGTTCTCATTTTTCATTGAATGACAAATTACCTTTTTCGGGAATCATTTGGATTCTGAGAGCCTTCACTTTATCTCCAGTTTTTTTGTACATTAAACAGTTAAGCAACCCAGACAGGTGTGTGTGTGTCAGAGAGTGAATATGTGGGGCAATCCTGTATGTCTTACCTCACCTAAAAATGGGTTGATACAGTACATCATGCCTTGTTATAAAGGTTTAAACTCCTATGGGTATATATAACTATAAATAACTAGAACTCTCTTTGTCTCTACATTAGTAAGCCACAGACTTTTACTGGATTCACCTCATTCGCTCGACCCTGTCTGACCCACCAGTGGGCTCATATTACAGACGCCTACCTTGTGCGTCAAAGCATCGTTTAAACCCACAGAATTTAATGAACAAATTCAATTTCAGATCCAAGGCTCCAGAAAGTACAAAATATTTACAAAATAAGTCAGGCTGAACTATTGGGAAATGTCTATAAAGTGATACATAAGAAATAAAAAAATGATTCCATTTAATGTGATGATGTGTCCATTGGCATTCTCAAAAATATCGTATTCTTGGCATTTGAATATTTCACACGTCGTCTATCAGCTGTGAGGAGAAAAAACATTTTTCTTGCTTTAAAGGGTGTCTTGCATTAAATGCAATTTTTGTTCATCGAGATACGTTTCCCTCCCAGGCCTAATAGTTTTAATGATGAACTCCAGTCAGGAATGTCAAGTATACCAGGAATAAAGATCAAAGTGATAGAGGAAGCTCTAGAAAACCAGTGTGCTTCCTAACCCTTAGGCAATGAATAATGCCACTAATATATAAATCAAATCTAAAATCCAAAATATTGAAATATAAACGGAAGTGTGGCTGTGACCATAACACACAGCTAAGGTCACCAACCAAGGCACTCATACTCTTAGTAATGGCGATAATGTCATCTCATGCTCGTCTTTCAAGGTGGAATCACTTACAGTACATCAGGGCTTTTCCCTGTAAAGGATGAAAAGGTAGATTCTCTGTTATTCCACATATGCTGGCGGATAGCCCCATGCTCCATGATCAGCCAACTGGGGCAAAGTTAAGGCTAGTTATGTCTGTTTGTGTGTCACAATATCACGGGCCGTGTGCGTCAAAACAGAACAGAACAGAACTTTGATCTCTAAGAAGTTAATGTACCAACCAGAAATCCCCCCTGTCCTTTTAGCACACACACAGGTTATCCTCAGTAGCCTGTAACCTTTAACTTTAGACTGGACAGTGTGTGATGCACGCGTGTGGCAAAGCATGTTTGTCATGTTTTAGCTCTGCTGTCAGATAGATATACACCAAAGGCTGAGAACAGGTTTGGTTATTGAGAAACTTTGCTGGGAGGACGCGTGTGCTTGTGCTCGTTTGTGCCCCTGTGTTAGTGTTTGGTGGGAGGCAGACAAAAAGATTTAGAGACAGGACAACAAGGAGAAAGAGAGAAAGAGGGTCATGGAGTACATTTGGCTTAAAATGTCTACATTCCATATTGGCTTTCCAGCTATAATTCGGTGCTTGTTTTGTGTTGCAGCAGTTTTGAAACTGATGTTTGCAGCATTGAGGATTGAGGTGCTGAGGTAGAGCTTGTACAGATAAGTTTTATTTAACTGTTTCACAGTGCTCTGCCTGTAATGAGGAGGGTCACATAGTGCGGTTTGCTCACTAATGATTCAAATATCAAATTGTTGAGAAACAGCCAAGCCCTGGACAGACAGAAAGCATGGGCAATTATTGTCAACAGATGTACATATTGATGCCTGAAGGCAAACTAGTGCCATTAAATGTGCCTCAACTATCTAAATGTACTGTCTTATGATGATTTTTGTCCTTCTGAGTTGACACTACAAGTCTTTTGCCATGTTCTCACTGCTTTACCTCTCAACTGAACTGTGAGTTCTCTGCATTGCAGAGTAAACAAAGGTTCATACCGTTGTATTGTTTAGAAAAATGAGGGGTCTGCAACTGGTTTTGAGCCTCCAGATTGAATCTTGTGGAACTAAAACATTGTTGCTGAACTCCAGCTAGATTTCTCCCTCCCCCAGTTTGAATTGTATTTGTTTCCTGGGAAGCAAAGGGAGCTGTGGCGCTCCCATGCCCTCTTTCCACCAAATTAGCTCTGGTTCTTGAACTGGCTTCGTTCAGGATTCTTGAAACCTTGGTGCTATCTAGAGAACCAGCCCGCATTTCCACCAGTTTTGAGCGGAACCATTGTAATCAAGGATTCGTCATCAACGGAGGGTGTTGCACAATGCACAGTGGAAGTCAACAGTAGTAGCAAGATGGCGGATCGCACTGATTACCTGCCACGAACCGGAACGTAACCTGTTCCATGTTGGTGGAAAAGGGGTACCAGTGATTACAGCCAACTATTTGAAAAAAATGTATTTTATTTTATATTTTTTATATGAACAGTGTATTCAACATTTTAGTAACTCGTGGCACCATGTGAAACTGAAATAAATTACTGATCTGATGGGCTGGTTTGAAGTGGGATGGATTGTTCATATCAGAACCAAAAAGACCACCCTGCTATCCCATTTGTTAGTTTTAGACTCAGTAAAAGGCAAAGGTTACATTCCTGTGCCACAGTAGGGACCTTTTTGAAATGTCTGTTAAAAGGACCAAGGGAAACTTTTGCCAAAAGTTTCTAGCTTTAATCTGATCTATGATAAAACTGATGCCTTTCCAAACTTATAATTGCACCTCCTAAAATGGGAAGAGTGAAGCATACACAGTGAGCACTCCTGATACCAAAAAGAATGGGACCCTGCATGAATGATGACATTCATTCGTTGACAAGCTATTAAAATGTGTCTGGTGTCAGTCTTTTGTATGTGTGATCAATACAGTTTGATTTTATGCAACACCGTAACACTGGTATCACATGAGTACTCTGACCTCTGACCTATCCTGACTTAGTTTACATGCCACTGGACAAAACTGATCCCAGTGTAAGCCTTGTAATCCATCTGAAAGAGGTCTCTTTTGTTAGAGCCGTGTGTGGAAAACAAAGTTATTTAGATGACTTGGATTTCTCTCTCCCGTGTTTCCCCCCCTAAAAATACAGCGAACACAGTAACAGTAAAACACCTATGCAACTAAATGCAAACCATGTGTCTATCACCTTTAAATACCTGTTGCATCCTGTTGCATGACGATTATATGCAACACTGTTATTTTGTCCACCCTGTGTGTGTGTGTGTGTGAGTGTGCGCGCGCATTGAGGTGGGCTGTTTGTTTATCAGACAAAGTTTGAACAGAGTGACTTAAAAGATGTCAGTTAATAATTGACATGTCTCTGTCTGTGGTTTGGAGCAGTAAACGATCAGTCCAGTCAGATAGCCTGTCATGATTAAAAGACATTGATTGATCAAGCTGTATCCGCTCAGCGCTGCTCTACATGATAAAGCTCCTGTAGCTGGGGCTGCAGTCACTAATGCGCGTAATAAGGTGGATATTGACGGCAATAATTACTATCACTATTGTGCTATCTCTTACTGGTGTCTGTGGATATGTTGTGCATGACAATATACATTCCTACTTCATCAGTCAGAACCACGTGGAATGCAAGTTCGATTTTATTACTTTTTCACTCAAGTAATGTTTGATTTTGTTGTAAACTGATCATGTGCAGTAGAACCTCATGATGCCGATGTGGACCATGACTTAATCTTGATCATCTCAGAGCACGAGCACTGAACCGTGAGTGGAATTTGGTCACATTTTGGACTATGGATGTGGACAGTTTGCTAATGTTTGTTCAAACCTTTTTGCTGGTCCCATCCATTCAACATGGATGGGACCACACTGAAGCTGAGCAAAAATCTGTCGTGTTGCATCCTCCTGCTTTTCACATTACTGTGCATGAGTCAACACCAAATGTTGTCTGACTGATGGTCATTTCTTGCTGCTCGGTAAGAAGCTTACTGTACAGTTTCATGAGGCTGGGATTATCCTAGAGGTCACAATAGGTTATTTTATACACTGAGGTCAAGTTTCAAAAAAATAGTCTCGCTACAATGAAATGGCTACTATGGGGACTAACATCATCACATATGAATACAGTTGGGCTCATTGAATCCACAAGAGTATCCAATTCTGTTTGGGGAAACCCAGTATGCAGAAATATTTTTAAAATAGGCGAAAATAACGCATTTATACTGCATGCAAAAAACTGCATGGTCAAGCTAGCATGACATGGTTGGTACCAATGGATGCCTTAGGTCATCTAGTTTTATATGATAACAGTATCTTCTAGCTTTAAAACTGAGCCCGCTACAGCCTCTGAAAGATAGTAATGTTGGCAGAAGACGTAGACGTCCAAGCGGAGTTAAAGAGGTTAAAGAAAACATTTCTACAGTGCACTTCAAATTTCAAGTGGGTTGCAAGTGAATGCTTCTTCTGTATATTTTGTTACACTATGAGTCAGGCACCAGAATGGACAGATGTTTTCTGCTGCGAGTCCCCATGTGCCAAAACAAGCAACATGTTTTCATCAGCGTGAAGGCCAAGATAGGAGTGTATTTATCAAGCGTGGGGTTCACCTGCTGTTTCAACATTTTTTTGTATGAACTGTAACAGCTAGAAAATTGTGATCACTACGGGCCACGAAAGCTTCATTTTCACCAGGTGTTAGTGAAGGTGTCAGACATTTCCAAAATACACACCTTCAGTGTTCTGTCAGCTGTCAGGTCTTCGGGGAGTAGTTTAACACCTAAAAATGAGGGCCCACACACGCACACACTCATTATTCCCTTCTTTTCTTGTGTTCCTTCTTTCCTTTATTTCTTGGGCTGAATCCTGATAAAGAACAGTTTTATCTCTGAAGCATTCACCAGAGTCAGAAGAGGAGACAAACCAAAATTGTACCCTCTAGTTGTATAGCCACAGCTTGAGTGTCCCTGCCATTTGACATTCCTTTCATACCACAATTTATCCTCCTGTTTGCCTCATTGCATTTTGGAAATGCGATTCATGCTACCGGTGAGGCACTTGCCATTGCAAATTTTATTGTTGGCTCCATCCGTCTGTGCCGGGAGATGGTAAGATGTATGAAAGAAAGGAAGGAAGAGTGTAGTGAGCGAGCTACACTGAAAAACGGCTGAATAATAGTACCAAAAAAGAGAGAAATCTTAGAACGAGAGACCGACAGAGAGGGGAGAGAGGGGGGCCGATAGGGATGAGATGACAGATAAATATAGAGAACAAAAAGAGTTTGAAAATGATGACCTTTGTTTTCTCTCTTTTCCTCCACTACCTTTCCTTAGTCAGAAAAGAGAGCTAATTATTTGTCTCAAGGACTCATTTGAAATGTTACAATAAAAAACGTATCACTAAAGATAATCACCACCAGTGCATGAGGTAATTTCTGAATTTTTCCGATTCTAATCATGTCTTATTTGTGGTGCTTTTTCCAGTTAGGATGTATCAGCACTAGCATAGAGCCAAAGGTATGAAAGCATTAAGAAAGGTAAGGGCCGTATAGTTTGTGTCATGCTGCCAGTCGTCTGTTTGACAGCGTCACCGTCTGCGTAGAGAAATGTCTTTGTCCTTCATTTAACTGTAGGAACTGCATGCTTTCTGTTTTTGGGTGCATTTTCAGTCATATCAGTCTACAACTTAGCATGTGGCTGGAGAGTCATTACTGTGCGCTGTTTCAGGTCAGGAAGTTTCTCTCCACTGCCTGCTAGATTTCCAACTTTTGGAAGATCAAAGAGCATTTTAGATAACAGGCCACAGCTTAAATGAACCATCATTGAGCTGCTGGCTGGTAATATTATTATGTAATTTTCTGTACATATAATTTATGTACTTAAATCAATGCATGCTGGTCTTTTGACTATTTCTGTTATTGGTCATGGTTCTACAAAATGTCACCTTTTTAAGAAGAAGTTAGTCTCTATTTGACACCCATACAGGAGTTTGGCTTGATTGTAGTAGAGCTGTTTACAGTTTTGATACAGTATTATTACAATATTTATCTCTCTTATCTAGGTTATTGTAAGATATATTTAAAATGTTGTCTTTATTGGGGGTTTAAGGCTGTATTACAGATTTATGAACTCACTTGACTCACCTGCCTGGCAATCATATCCACATTGCTAATACAGTATATATATATATATATATGGAGGATATAGTGTATATATATATATATATATATATATATATATATGTGTGTATATATATAGATATATATATATATATATATATATATATATATGTATATATATTTTTTTTTTATCGGAGACCATATCAGCCAACCCTAGTTTATGTTGTAATCAGCTGTATTGAGAGAGGAGGCTGAAGCACATAGCGCAGATAGACCTGTTCGCCCTCGCCTGCCTGGTTCATTTGTCCTGTTCGTCTCTGGTCCTCTGCTGTCGTATTCAGGCCTTGGGAAACTGTATCTGTTTCATAGTGTGACGCTGTTGCTTTTTGTCACTACAGTGTACTGTTTCAGTCTGAGCTCCCGCTGCATACAGTCTTCAGACGGTCTCAAGGCATTCATTGAGAGTCTAAAAGGATGTATTCACTGGTTCTTGATTCACTTCGCTATCATGCATGTCATTGTAATGTTTAGGTATAGTGACTGTTTGCACTGCACAGTAGGCAACACACCGCTGTTCATGATCTTTAAATCTATGTAGGACATATGTGGTAATTCACCTGTAAGTGAAACTCTGCAACCACGGGTAACAAACAGGAAGTGACTTTGCATGTGAGACTTCACTTGGAGTTGTTGTTTTTTTGTCTGGGTCAATGTTACCATGAAAAGTTGAATATTTGAAGAAGAGGCCAGTGTATAATAAACCAAACCTATAGTTAAATATAATGTGACAAATCAGTTTGGTTTGATTTAGGTTAATTATTTGCAAATTTAGGGATTTCTAAGGAGAGGCACTTTGTCAGCTTAGTTGTGGTCTCCTTTGCCTGCATTGCTGTTGTTTGACCACAGGGTGGCAGCAAAGGACTGTCAGAGAGATGTA
Organism: Macquaria australasica; assembly: GCA_005408345.1. Classification (NCBI taxonomy): domain Eukaryota; kingdom Metazoa; phylum Chordata; class Actinopteri; order Centrarchiformes; family Percichthyidae; genus Macquaria; species Macquaria australasica. The sequence goes on from SEMN01000544.1 coordinate 55,104, forward strand.
GCCCAGTAGGCAAACTAGAAGAAGCAGCTTCCACCTCTGCAGGCTCACTAATCAAACAGCTCCCACCAGTAAAGCTGCCAGTTTCTCCACAGTGAATGAGCCACTTACATCCAGTTGAGGAGGTAGTTGTTGACTATTTTTAGTGTGTGTGTGTTTGTGGGTAAGTTTGTCTGTGCATGTTTGGTAATGGGGGGCTTCATTTGAGTAATTGTATGTGTTTAGGGAGTTATTGATTGCAAGTGCAGCCATCAAACCATAATGCCAGTGTTAGAAACAAACCACTCATTACATCTGTTTGTGTGTGACTGGTTCACTGAATAAGTTACCTTTTTGATGTCATAGTTGGAAACCAAAAAAACATACCTCAACTGACAATGGGTTTAAGACAAACCTTCGAGTATCTAGTTGTTCAGCAGTATTTAACATTAATTCATGTACTGTGCCACTCATTCACCCTAGTTGCTGTCCCTGTGGACAAAATTGGTTTGCATTTGAAAGATAAATATCAGCAAATTTGTTTCTTTCCTACAATTTAAATCTGTGAATGGGACTACTGGGGGCAGTTTGCATGGTTCAATAAGAGTTTGTATGATTTGTATCTGAAATTTCTGGGATAGGAAAAGGATAATTAGTTCTTTTATTTTATTGTGATTTGAAAAAAAGACCTCAAACACACCAGGAACTCCTTGTTCCTAATTAGACACACCTGCAGCTGATTGGCTGGTGAGCAGAGCAGCAGCTGATTGGCTTTCTAACTCTAATGCCTCTTGGAGGAAGTTTTCAGTATGACTCTTTAGTGCGGTTGAGTCATATTAATATATAATATATATGGATTTTCAGGCTAGAATCACTAATTAATCAACCACTAACAGCTTCAAGATGGGAAGAGATTTTCTCTAACTTGAGCAGGTTAACATGTTCTATACTCCCAGCCATGATATATGCAAACTGACCTGGGCAAAGTTGCTTATCAGATGGTATTAGATTTTTTTCAACAGTCTTTTTTGCAAACTTTCATAGCAACAGAAGTCAGGGCCACAGGTCTCACATTATTCATGCATATTACAGCTTGATTCTTCTTGGGCACTGGAATAATCCAAGATTCCTTCTAAATGTCAGTACAACACCAATTAAAAATGTCTGAGAAAATACCATAGTTTAAAAGGCACACACAACCCTCGGCAACAACTTAATAGGGCCTGGCGCTTTAGTAGATTTAATCTCTCTAAACGGGCCTCGCACCTCCTTGTTTAATCACTTTCAAAGCATTATCATCCTCTTATCATTTTCCTTAGTCTTTTTCCACCTGAGAAACTGAACTACATAGAGATTGTAAGGAAGGATGAGTTGTAGACGTCTGTGTTTTGTTTGATCTAGATTGAATGACTTCTAGCCAAAATGGTTAACTTATTTGACCAACTGTTGCTGAAGAACCAATATATTACGTCCTTATGTTCTGTAGCACACAAGAAAAGACTGTGTAAAAGTTCACCGAATTACCTGATGCATGTGTTTCCATCTCTAGCTTGTATGTCTCGCCTCTTCCCTTCACTTACTGCTGTACGATCAAGTTTTAAGTGTGCAGAGACCATTGTGTATGTTTAACATTTTCTTTCTTCTTTCCTTAGGATGTTGAGGTACGCTGTAGTCCGAGGCGGCCTCGGCCTGTTGGCTGTGAGGAGGTCGTGTCTTCTCTCCCGCTTCACCCACTCTGCCCCACAGTACCGACCAATCAAGAAAGTCATGGTGGCCAACAGAGGTAAGACCCCATCCCCCGTCCTAACAGTACTAATTCACCACTGAAGAAGACAAGCAATTCAGATAGCACCATTAAATTAAATACACTTTAATGCCGTTTCATTTGTAGTGTAATAAAAAAGTTCTGACATTTACAATCTTCCCCAGGCAAAAGAACAGACTCTCACACTCTTAATATTTAATGGCCAACATTTAGTTTGTCTTGGCACGTGCTAATATTTAAGCACACATTGTATGTGGGCGGCTGCACAGGCTAGTTTTGTTTAATCCAAAAGCACAGAATTTCTTAAAATACTGGAATCAGAGGTGGAACTGCAACCATAGTCCCCACTGTACACTAGGAAGTGTAATAGTTTGTGAATTTTATTCTGCACATAATGCCACAGATGTATTTTTTAAATATTAAAGCGAGAATAAAATCAGCACAGAGGTCTCTACATTCCCTGGAGTCTAAGTGAAACACATTTTATGCCGTGATATATATGTATACGTATATATTTGTCAAAACAAATTAGACCCACCAAATATATGTATTTTTTCCTCTCTAAGCTGTTGGAAAGTGGGGTCTACATTAGTGGGATTGAGGTCTGAATGGAAATATAATTACAGAGAGGCGCAGAGTTTTCTAAACACTAAGCAGTCACCGGTATGTTGTTAAACGCAGCGTAAACATCACTGACGTGCTCTGGTAATGCATATAATCACCGGACCCCCCTCCTGTTAATGCTAATGCTGTCCAGAGAGGCCATCAGTGTGCAATTAGAGTGACTGTCAGATGATTTGAGTGACAAAAAAGATATTCATGCATTTTTATTCTAAATGCTTTTTAAATTCATTCGGACACATTTAAAATGCTTGATTTAGTTCAGTGTTTCATTATTTCGGATTGATTGGTGCATGGGTTTCCAATATGAGTCCAATTCTGGACACAATGTGGCACTCTGTAGGCCACCTGCTGCACATAAGTCTGCATTGCGCATGTGCATGCATACATTCATGTCTACCCTTCCATAAAGGCTCTATTTAACTGCTTTAATCCATCAATTTGACTCAAATAGACTGGTCTCTGCCTCACACACACACACTCGCACACACAGCAGGGCTTTTCCGTCAGTCACTCTCCTTTGCATTGCAGTGACATGATATCAACCCCACGTGAGATCACATTCATCACACTGGGGTGCACTGGACCGCACTCGGCTTCTGTGTGTGTGTGTGTGTGATGAAGACAGACTGGACCATCATATCATATCAGCCCAGATTCCACTTCACCAAGCACATCTCCTCTCTGCCACTGCTTCTCTTTCACTAATATTCTCCTTTCCTTTCTCCTCTCCTCCCTCCCGTTGCACTCTGTCTTTTTCAGCCCTTGTCAGATGTGATTTTTCCTCTGAGCCACTTGCTGTCTTTCTTTTTGCCCCACATGACTTTGCTCCTCTTCGCTCTCCTCTTTTCTTTACTTGCTTCATTTCCCTCTTTTTTTTTTTTTTTCCACCTTCACTGCTTTTCTTGTCTCCTCTGCACTTATTTGTCATGTTGTTAAATATGCCAAACTGTTTGTTTCGGTACCTCAATTCTTTAAAACCCCTCTAGGTCATCTGTCTTATGTCCTTTATCTCTTTTTGCTTTGTTATTTTCGAAACTTTCTGTATTTTCTGACCTTCTCTAGGTGTTCCACCTTAAATCCATTACATTTCATCTGTCTGGCTTTTCATACCATCTCTGTCCTACCTCATATTTTCATCCTCTTTATGTTCCCACTGTTGTCCTCCTGCAGAATTTCCTTTCTTTCTTGCTCGGTTTCTCTTTAACACTCCTCAAGTGTTTGAATGCTGTCCTCCCCTTCAAGCAAGATCAACACATCTCGCTAGTTTTCAGCGACTAAACTTTTTTTTCTCCCCCAAAATGTGTGTTGCTTGAAAAACACGTATTTGGCTCTGGTGACAGCAAGATAAAAGGCAAGCAGTGTTTTGGTTGTCCAAAGCCAAGATTTTACACTCTGTGTTCTCAAACTGAAGCAAATAAAAAGTAGACTTGTTGCAGTGTCTGATGTTTTTCCACAGCGGGATGAAAAAGACCAGATAGATTTGTCTGATTTTCACATGTCATGTAGGGCATAAAAAATTTAAAGTTTATTTTATTCTCTCAGCGGAGGCATTCGTCGCAAAATAGGGCCCATTGCTGCAGGATGTTGCTAAAGTCATATATAAGTGTGTGCTTATGAAAAAAACATGACTAAAACCTCTCACCACACACAATCTGCTAAACTATGGATCAAAAACAAAGGCACATTTAAATAATAAAGAGAATAAAAGTGAAGGAGAGGAAGAGCAACATTTAGGAAGGAAGGAGAAGAAAAACTGGTACGCAAAATGTAGCAGAGCAAAACAGACAATATGGCTGGTAAATTAGTATCATAACCACCTCTTTCACCATCCATTCCTCACACGTGTCTTCCTCTTTTCTTCCAGGTGAGATCGCTATCCGTGTGTTCAGAGCCTGCACTGAACTGGGGATTCGAACCGTGGCCGTCTACTCTGAGCAAGACACTGGACAAATGCACAGGTACTGATCTCTGCTACGTTAGAGCCGGATGGGTCCACCCAGGTTCAAATAAAGAAAGCGTAACCGACAGATGTCTTAGCAGACTGCTGGCCTGCTACTGCTGGGCATCGGCCACTGAAATGCTAACAGTTGATTAGAGCTAACAAGCAATTAAAGGAAGCCTGGGAGCATTTTTTTCTCCTCTTTGGAGCTTTGGGCCGATTCTTTGTTTTGCTGTTGGTGTTAAGTAGGGACATAAGTATAATTGTATTGACATTACAAACATTCAGTTAATCATGCTGCCTAGTTTGCATGCGCAAACAGCTTAATCTGCCTCACTTTGAGCTATTCTATTCCACTCTGACTTCCTAATGTCTGTTTTGTAAAAATGCCTTTCACTGACTAAAACATCTTGTTGTATGGTTGCACTTCCACCTGGTTCTGCCTGTCCTAAAGGCTGTTTGGAGGTCTCATTTAAGTAATTGAAGTGGGCTTTATTTGAGTAAATACTGGTGCCTGCTCTTTGCTGAGCTTGGATTTGCTGCCATGCTGCCGTAATGGATGTGTGCTTGAGAGCTGTGTGTTTTTGTATGTTTTTGCTGTCCCCCTTCCATCCCACTGATATAATTTTAAATCCTTTGTCTTCACAGGCAGAAGGCTGACGAGGCTTACCTGATTGGAAAAGGTCTGCCACCTGTTGCGGCATACCTGCACATTCCTGACATCATCAAAGTAGCAAAGGTAAAGAGCATTTACCACAGATGGTATTGATGTTGTTTGCTTTAACGGTAAACAACAGCGATTTTATACTCAAAGTTTAGTTTGCTCGTCATGGTTAATACAGTACTCAGCCTGTGAAAGTAGTTTTAATGACGTCTGTGGCCCTGAAAGGAGCTTTCTGAAGTCCCCAGTGATGTCATTAGGGGTTTGGCGGTTCACATTACTTTTGATCTTCAGGAAAAACCCTGCTACCTTCCTGAAGTTGGAAAGCCTTGTCCTTTGCTGTCATTGATACAGCAAAACTACACGGATTTCAAAGGCGTACGATTAGGCAGACAAATCCCTTTTGTTGCTCGCCCTACGTCTATATTTAGCTTGGTTGGAGGGAAGGAAAAGGAAACAACTTCTCTTCATCCACCTGCCCTCCTTTTTATCCCTTCCTTTTGTGCATCATTCCTTGCCTCCTCTTTTCCTCCTCTTGTTCCCTGTCGCTACTTCCCTCTACCATTTCTCCCCTTTTTACTCCGATTCTCACTCTCTTCCTCTCTCCTTCTCTTCCCTCTGCTACTTTATCAATGTGTTAGATCGGTTCCGTGCTACCTCCTTTCTCTTCCTCCATCCCTCAATCGCTCCAGGATGCACTGCCAGTTGTTCATTATCATTTTTCTGATCAATCTCTCACGGTTTGTAATTTTCTGCGTGGACATGTGGTCAGCCAGCCAAGTCGGGGAGCCTCCGCCGTCCAGCTCATTTCTCAAAATCCTTCTGCCTATCTGGGAGCCCAGCCACCCCATGCCAGCGAAGGAGTGTGTGTATGTGTCGTGTGTGTTTCTTCTCTTTACCCTTTCCCATTCAGTGCACGTTTTACCTCTTCTTCACACTGTGTCACTCTATTAGCTGTGTTGTATGTGGAAATGTGCGTGTCTGCTTGCAACTGTGAAAAAGGAAGTGTATGATCACGCTTCTACCAGTGTTTGTTACCCCGGGGTGTGTAGGTGTAAGCCTGTGTGTGAATCTTCATCTACTGTCCACGTCTCTTTGCATTCATGTGTGTGTGTGTGTGTGTGTGAGTAGGCGATTGGGTGTACCTGCTTGCGTGCATGCACATTTTATGCGTGTGTGTGGGGCTCCATGCCTCCTCTGGCCTGCCAGTAACGGCTCCCTTAACAACGGGACAGCCCATAATTATAGTCCGCCTCGTATCCAAGAGCAGATGGCACATACTGATCCAGAGATGGCTCTATCTGTCAAGCTCAGCAGCTACTGTATCTGTCTGCTACCCCGTATGCGTGCGTGCGTGCGTGTGTGCGTTCTCAGTACCTTCCCCCTGACCCTCAAATAATGCGTGCCTGTCAGTATCCTACTGGTGTCCATTGAGTACATGATGATTAAGGCGACTGCAGCTAAGAGACTCAGAATAAAATATGTCACTGGCTCCCAGTCCCTTTTAGTGATGTGCACAGACTTTTCACGTGCCAGGAGCCAGTGTGTGGTAAAGCATGCAGGTTAGGGTGTGTGATGACTCTTTATCTCCCTCACCAATAGTCAGCCAAGTGTTAACTGGGGCCCAGCAGTAGCTCCCTATTTAACAGAACTCCTGTTGCTTAGCTGGGCTACGCTTCCTTTCTCTGGGTTTCACTGGGAAATACTTAAGCACAAACTTAAAATTAAATGTGAATTAAAAAAGATGTTGCTTGCTGAATAGTGGACGCATTTCTCTCTCAGTTTAATTAACTTTAGTGGGATGTGTTTCCCGCCAATGCACAGTAATATAATGAATGTAAGTAACCTTTTCTCCATCTCTCCCTCTCTCACTCCTTAGGACAACAACGTGGATGCTATCCACCCAGGCTACGGTTTCCTCTCTGAGCGCTCCGACTTTGCCCAGGCCTGCGCAGACGCAGGGGTGATGTTTATAGGACCAAGCCCGGAAACGGTCCGCAAGATGGGAGACAAGGTGGAGGCTCGCTCCCTGGCCATCAGTGCAGGTATGGAAGGAGATGACGGATGTGAGGAGTAGATTCAGAGAAAGGAATGCCTGCTATAATATGTGAAGTATTTTTGTACCAAAGACAAGATGGGTGTTAGTAGCTCTTTGATGCCTGTAATGTTTAAATTTAAACCAAATTTGCCATAAACCCTGGTGCTTGTTGTCATGATGATGACTCACCCCCACCCCCACCCCCACCCCCACTCCCACTCCCTCCACCTTTCACCCTGGCATTGCTCTGCTAGCATTTGCTTTGGCTTTTACTCTCCAAGCATTCATTTTGCCTTTTCTGTGGGGGATGAACATTTTTAGAACCCATTTTTCAGCCTTTTACTTGTTCCATCTGCCACTGCAAGTAACTGTGAAAAATTAGGCTCTATTTATATGGAGTTAACAGCGCCCTCCTATTTTGCGCCATAAAGCAGTTCCCTTCTGCTGTAAAACAAAATCTAACATTGTGAGACTCAAATGCAGAGTGAAGTTAACAGTGGCTGGCAGTCTCATATGATATATAAACCCCTCTCTAAGTGAATGCACTAATGATTTTATGCTATAAAGTACAGCGTTTGGAATCTTTAAAGTAACACATTTATCACTTATGTATCCTTTTACTCATCCCACCCCTGGCTAGGTGTACCTGTGGTCCCAGGAACACATTCCCCCATCGCCAGCCTGCAGGAGGCGCAGGTGTTCGCCCAAACCTACGGCTTCCCCATCATCTTCAAAGCAGCCTACGGAGGAGGTGGTCGCGGCATGAGGGTGGTCAGAGAGTACGAGGTGAGCCCGTCAGCATATGAGTGATGTCATTTAACAGCTTGCTCTGACAACATAAATCTTGTCCAGCAAAGAGAAAATAAACTCATCTTGATGGCCTGGCCGGCCTCATAACAAATTATGGTTTTCATATTCATTAATTTTCTGTTTGTGTTGAATCAAGATGAAATTTCTTGGGGAATTACAACCTGGTCATTTATCTCTCCGGTCGCCAATCACCCGGTGTGTGTGCTCTGAAATTGCCTCTGTCACCTAGCGAAGCCCGAGTGATTTCTGTGTGTTGGAGGCTCATTCTCATTTAAGAAAATAATGTCTTTCAATATTGTAGCTGTCCAGGGCCCACTTTTCAAAAATGCATCTCAATGTAGAGATCATAAAATCCATTTAATGCATCTCAAATGTGCATCATTTTTCCAACATGAGTAATCTTTAAATGATAAAACACCCTAACATACAAAATACATGCTCCACATGAATAAACATCAGGAGAGTGGGAAGCCATAGGCAGGAACAAATATTTTCCTTAAAGGAAATATCTTCCATAACTTGATGTGCCCTGAAACTAGCCATGTATTGTGGATCCCTTGGCGGATTTACATCTACCAATCTGTCACCATCCTCCTCATCTTCCTCCTCTTGGCCATGTAAGGGCGGGTGCCATCACCCAGACCGCAATGATGGGCTGTCACAATAGCTGTCACAGTGATGACCTCAAAGCACTTTGATTGAGAGAAGTGTAGTCCAAAACTGGACTTTTTGGGTCATATTACTCTGTTAGTAATTTGTTGGGACGCTCTGGAATCTTTTTTTGTTTTGCTGTTAAATGATGTCCCATATGAGATTGGTCGAATCCTATCTGGTCAACATGCCACTTTTGATCTTTAGTTTTTGTAGATCTCCTTATTCTTTTGCTTGTTGTAGTTTGTGTATGTAGGCATTGATCTTGGTTATAAAATGTCTGGTTGCTAATGAAAATCTCTTATAGGAATAACAATTGTATGACTGAGTGACTGTCAAAGCCTATGCAACCTGACACCTCTAGATTGCAGGCTTGCTCTACATTTTCACTAGCTTCTATGTCAAACAAGAACCTGAAGGATAAAGGCCCACTTAGTTTCCTTTCTTATATGTACTTCAACTTCATAATACAACAATAAATGCACTATAAAGTCCAGAAAACTAAAAACAGACTCTGTAAGAGGCTACTTTATACATAATGTACAACATTGTCATAATTTACGTGTGGTGATAGTGTTATTTCATCTATGTTGAGTATGCAGTGTGTTAATATATAATACTGCGTACCGACAGTTGAATACGTCTAGTCACTTAAAAAGCCTTTCATTAAGCTTTTCAGCATGGACAGCTGCTCACCCAGTGTAAATGGTGTTTTTGGGAGGTGCTTGTGAAAAATTCAGAATGGTTGTACAGTTTTAACCTCCAAGAAAAACACTGTTAACCCCAGTCGATTGTTACTGGAGAGTGGGCCAAGCAGGTCCAATAATACTATTTCACTTGCCGTGGTTCAAAGGGAGGGTAATTATGATTTTTTTCTTTGTTTTTTCTTACTTTTTTTAAAGTTTCCCCAGGACATCAATATATGAGAAGAGGTTTAATGTCCTTTAGTGGATGATTTTATCCAAAATGTGTGTGTCTCAGGGAAAATGGAACTCCTTGAGGCTCGTAGACACCAGGAAGAGGCAAGTTGTCACCCCTGTTTATTTCAGTGGAGGCCTGGCGGCAGCTTTGCTTCTCGTACCAGCAGTAGTGTGGGCACTGGAGGGGGTGTGTGTGGTCGCTGCCCACGTGAACGCGTGCAGCCCCCCCCCCCGTTTCTGCCCCTAAAGTTTGACATTGTCAAACTTTTTCAGCAGGCAGCTGCTTGTTGTCCAATCAGATGGAAGAGGGCAGAGATCAGTGGTGAATCAGAGCAGCACAGAGCATCGCCACCTCCTCATTCTTCATGGCTGTTAGCATTTACTGTTCTTTATTTCTTTGCTTTGGCTTTTTAAAACTAAGAATATGTAAGTCACAATAAATAAGGTTATGCAAATCATTACTGTAACTTCATTTAAAATAGTTAAGTTTATGAAATATGAAAAATACACTCTTTCTTTCCAAATGTATGCTTTAAAGCGACACTTTGCAACAATTTGCCACTTTTTGAGGTATGTTTTATAGGCAACTAGTTTTGGTATCATCCTCAAATTCGCTTTGATGGTATGCGGTCATGTGAAGGACAGAAACACGCGTCTTCCCACTAGCCATCCAGGATATGCACTATGTACTTCTGTGTTCTGGGCAAGAACACTCCACAAAAAGATAAGAAAAGCTTTCACAGCATGACAATGCTAACTATATCACCTAAAGACACCAGTTATCAGGTTAGCAGGCTTTAATCAGTGCCAACTGAGCTGTTGGTGGTGTTGGCAAGGTTTTTGCATGCCTTTTTGGCAGCGAGCTCACTAGTGTCAGACCAGAACTTCTTAGTGCTGCTTTAAAACTGTATGTGCAAAGATGCTTCAGCTATTAAATTCCTTTTTACTGTTATATAATTGGTAGGGTGGCCCTACTGGCTGTGATATTGACCAAACCCTTGACCCAGAGAAACGCATCACATTTGAAATGACTCTAGTCGGTGTCAGCCACAGCGGTTCAGTACCCTTACTCAATGAGCTACACAAGGAATGGCAGTGGTGTGTTGTACTGTAGTCATTGAGCCTCACAAGTCAGCAATCCATTGAAAAGTATGACCTTTTCTGAGTTGTACCCCAGTCTAATTAATTAGTTGTTGACATTTCTAGTTATTCAGTTGAGTCACAGGGGCCTCAGCAGCTCCAGCTGATATGATGTGAGGAAATTGTAAAGAGGTTTCTGTGTACCTTTGGGAATCCAAGCAACAGTGCGTAGGTTGACTTATTATTCCATTAAGGCCAGCCTGTGGGTCATTTGTATGCTGAATTAACAGAGTGGGCCTAACTATTCTCAACATATTGTAGGATGAGATGTGTATGTTTACTGATAAGCAAGGCAGAAATTAAAGTCCCAGATTTTTGTTCCGAGTTCGACGTGATGTGCTTTCCTGACGAGCAAGAGAAAATGGAGAACGGCATGTATCAAAGCTCCAGTGGCCAAAGCTGACAGACGGACTGAAGCGATGTGGAAGGAGTACAAATGGAATTCTGCTAGCTCCGAGTCTTTCAAAAGTCTTTTCTGGCATTTACAGAAACAGAGGTGCACCAGTGATTTGACAATGTTGCTAGGTGTGTGACCCTCAATTCCTTTTCCAACACTTTCAACAAATGCCCATTTCATTATATGGTAGGTTTATTTCAATTTTTTCTGACCATGAACTGACAATTGTAAGAGTCACATTTGTAAAAATTATGATCTCATCCGAAAGGTATATTTTGCAGTGATTTTATTAGGTTTTGGAAGTGGAGATTGAAATAATTTGTGATGTAGGCTGCAACTAATGAGTATTTTTGTTATTGATTAATCTGCCAGTTATTCTCTTGATTAATCATTTTGTATTTAAAATGTTGGCCACCATAATTTCCCAGAGCCCAAGGTGACATTTTCAAATTGCTTGTTTTGTCCGTCCAGCAGTCCAAAACCCAAAGGTGTTAAATTTACTGTCACACAAGACAAAAAAAAAAAGCTAATCCTACATTTTGAAAAAAAAGACTTATCAGTGATTAATCGGTTATCAAAATAGTTGCAGATTTATTTGCTGACGATCGATTTATGGTTTCAGCTCTATTTTGATGTTTAGTCCTCTACAATGTACCACTGAACTTTATCAAGGACTAATGTACTAATAACATACTGTATATAGAGCCCTGTTGGAGTGCTCTTCCTGTGTTCATCTAACTAGAATTATAATATACAATCATGATAACTTACTGCATGGGTAAGCCAACAAATACAACCCTGTGTGTGACGTTGGCTAACCCTGATGGCACTAAATCTTATGATCTCCCTCTTATTGGTATCCCCCATCTGCTCTGATCAGATGTAGGCCAGTTCAGGCACTGAAATGTGTTTAATTTTACACAGTGGCACAGTCTGGTCAGTTTGTGAAATTCACGGTTTCCTTTCATGCCAGTTTTATGAGAATCCGCTATGACGGAACAGGCATGCTTTTGGCGATGCTGCCGTCATCTAGTACGTTGAGCACCTGGTTGTTTTGCTTCCAAGAGCATCTTTTCTCAAGGCAATGCGATGACGGCTGAGGATGGGCTCGAGTATCCTCTCCCGAGGCACAGGGAAGGGGGCATGATGGTGACTCAGTCTTTCCCCAACAGAGGAGACTGGATGGGCTGGCAGGACGTCACAGACTGACAAACACGGATTGAGTCATGACCTTCAGCATGCTCGGCCGTGACCTCCCTCATCCTGGTCCCAGAGATGTTGTATAGTATCTAGTATAGTATCTTGCCCCCTAAGGCCGTGTAAACATTTGTGTCAAAAGAAAGGGAAAAAACAAGACGACAACCGCATAACATCACATGTGAATGACAGGAAAGGGAAATAAAATAGTTAATCACAGGAAATAAAAGTTATACTAAATAAAACTCACTGACCTGATGCGACCTGATGAGATTAAAGGACTTTGAAATATAGAACCACAACTCATTGAAAACCCCACTAACTCTTTGCCATGAATTGTCTTGCTTCTTGAATAGTAGCCCTAACTCAGACATGTATGGATTTTTCTCGTCTGTTTGTCAGGAACTTGAGGAGAATTACCAGCGGGCCTACTCTGAAGCCCTGACGGCTTTTGGGAACGGAGCCCTGTTTGTTGAGAAGTTTATTGAAAAGCCAAGACACATTGAAGTACAGATCCTTGGTAAGTGCACTCAACGACTTTCCTTTAACTGTGTGTCCGTTTTGTGTTTGTGTGAATTGATCAAAGTTCATTTAGAAAGCGTAGAAGTCCTTGAACTCCGTGCTAAGGGAGGAAGAGAGGCCGATGAACAATGAGTGAATGAGATTTATTGGCCAGCAGAGGATTCTCCAGCCATTATTTCTTATTATAGGGAATGGAACTCTACAACCACTCAATATTATAGAACTGAAATTCAACACCGAAACTTACAGGAAGTGTGTCTGCACTTTGAGCATATGCAGTACATGTGACTGTCTTTGTGCGCGCATGTTCACGTGTACATTGCTGTAAGTGCTTCTGTTATCAGGCATACAGCTGTCTCTGGTTCGGCACGGATGTGTTTGTGTTTATGTCTGTGTGTGTGTGTGGTTGTTTGGGGGGGGGGGGGTCACTGTGATTAATTACTGTCTTTAGGGCATGCAGGGATTTTGTGAATTTTCTGAATTACCTGTTAAAAGCCATGTCTTTAGCAGCCCTCTGTTTTTCTGCATTCCCTCCTTCACTTTCAGTTGAATGTTTTCCAGTTTCTCCCCTTTTGGCTTCTCCCTTTCTTTTTGCCCTGTTACTTTCTCTCTTATTCCCTTCCCAACCTCCCACTGTCTCACTGAGTTTCTTCTGCCTCTGCGTTTCCTCTCAACTTTCCTTCATCCTTGCTCCTTTTCAGGCCCTTGAACACTGTGCAATAACGGCGATCTTGCCGGTCTTGCAGCGTGAGATGGGTCTGATAATCTGTTAAGCTTTTCAATGTATCAATTTTGACGCATGTCGGATTTTGCGATAAATATGTGGTAAATTGTGACACAACAATATAAAGACAAAAAAAAAGATGCAAGCAGAGATATGGCATCAACTGGCATCATCCGTCTGCCCCACTCTGATATTTAAAAATGCACCACCAAACAGTCTTGGGCCATAGTGCATATATCATTGTAGACTGAATATCTTTGGGGTTTGCGACTGTTGGTCGGACAAAACAAGACATTTGAAGACGACATCTTGGAAATGTTTTTTAGACTTTTTAGACTTAACCATAGAAAATAATTGACAGATTAATCAATAACAAAAATAAATGTTAGTTGCAGCCCAAAATATTATCTTATATAGATTACCCTGGGCTAGGCTGTACTTTTTTCTTAATCAGACATTTCTCTGGCCAGTCTTTTGCTGGACTCCCAACACATTTAAGTACTTAAGGAAAAATCAGTGAACACATTTAAGTAGGGCGTTGACGGGCCCCTTAACTGTGGTTTACTAAGTTCACGTTTAGTCCAGCTAGCAAGAGTGCTACCAAAAAGTAGCCTACCGATGCCTTCAGCTGCCTCTGTCTGTCACATGACCATTGCCTTGCAGGCCGTAGCAGTCAGAATTTTGAACCCGGCCGTCTTTGGTTTCCAAAGCTCTAAATCGGCCATCGATGGACGTCTCACAGTGAATCTGGGATCAAAGAATGTTTCTTTCACTCCTCCTTTACTCGAATTCAACAACTCCTTTTATTCATACCCCTGATTATATTACAATTTTCTTTGTTCCTTCCTCTGTCATTTTCTCACCTACTCCTCTCCTTGTCTTTCTCTCTCCCCAGGCGATAAATATGGTAATGTCATCCACCTCTATGAGAGAGACTGCTCCATTCAGCGGAGACACCAAAAGGTGAAGTCCTCATTTTAAATTTCATCTAACCCAACTTTAATGTTTGAATTTATTTAAGATTATCTTCATGGCATTTCTGCTGGATTGCGTAGATTAGCATGAAGTGGATGGTGATGGTGGGCGGGCATGGAACAAAGGTCATAAGAAGGAATCACACCCTCAAGCACTGCAGTCTGCTCAATATACAAAAGGCTGTTGTGTTTTATGTCCCTTTTTGTTACTTAGGCAAACAGGCCAATTAAGCAACATATTAACAAATAAGGTGATTATAGCAATGATTATTATGGCACTCGTGGCCTTGAGTATCATAGATGCCCTGAGCATCAGGGGGTAAAAGGATTATATTCAAATAAAAATTAGCCACTGCTAATGCTGTGTGAATGGGAGTCTTGGCAGCAACTGCAGCAGCTACATAATTCTCCACCAAATCAACTTGGATCAACAAAACCCGTTTCTTTCAGGGTATATAGCTTTGAATTGATTCTCATTCATTAGCCAGGGCTGTTTTTCCCAGATTCTTTGGGCTCATACTGGAAAGAAACAAGGTATTACAGCATCACCTGATTGTCAAAATAACAAATGTCTGAATACCACATGAAAGAGAAAATGGAAATTGTCATCTAATCGTCAACTCATCATAATATTTTCATCAGAGAAGGCTGATTAACATGTGTAATATTTCATTACATATTGTCACCTCAAAGCAGTTTCAATCATGTGTTTTCATCACTTTCTTCCTTCTCCCTTTAATCAAATTATAGATGATAATCATATTAGCGGCTCTGTTCATGCCAGAGCTGCTGCTCTTTGATTCTGTGAGACTTAATCTGCCTTTGCCCTTAATCTAAGATCTTTCTGAATCTCAGAAACAAGAATAGTTGCTTGTTGAAATAGATTAGGGATGGTAGAGCGTCGATAGGATATTTTAAGCTTTTCTCTAAGTCTTGGAAGTGCTATTCATACTTGGAGAGGGTTTTTTTTGGGGGTTGGGGGGGATAAGATTCGATTAAAATTTAGATTGCGTTCTTGTGGTTTTTATTTAGTAAAATCAAACATGGGTCACGTTGTTTTTGAACTAGATTCAATTATTTCTTTTGGACGGGTTGACTTGTTTGACACAGTGGAATGAAACCGATCAGCCTCCAAGATGGCGAACCTCACCCACCCAGCAGCTGTGGCAAGACCAAATGAAAGGCTGAATGTGACTACAGATGAGTCACTCCGTCTGTTTTGCTGAAGCAAAAGTTGACACATAGTGTATCAAACTGATGGCCACTGTAGGAAAAACAAATTATGGTATTTACTAAATGTTAGTGTTTTAAGACTCAGTTGTGAACTGGGAGAAGATTTGGGGGCACTATTAAGCACTACAGAAAGCCAGCGAGTGCAACTTTAAAACTGCACTAATTAGTCACCCGGCTCTGCAGTTCCCTGCAGCTCTACAGGGCATTTTAACGTCTTTCAGCTCATTGTTTTGGTTTTATGGCCTGCAACTTTAATATTTTGGTTCATTTTCACCGCTCTCATCAACACTGTTTTCACCAAAAAAGCTCTGATAAACCTACTGTATTCTACCTGCCCCAGCACCAAATGGCAGACGGAGCAGGTGAACATAGTGGATCAAGTTCTGCAGTGGAAAAAACATTGCATTCAGTGGACATTTTCCAAATTCTATTTGTGGTTACTAATGGTAGGGAGCACTCAAATAATGTAATATCCATTACATGAAAGGGATGCAGGCTAGCATAGTTAATAATTACTGTAGCTTAACACGTTGTCTATGAATATTAAATTCAAATTTTCTTTCAGTGGTAAATTGATTCAACCATTTGAGGTCTGGTGTGTCAAAAGCAGTGCTAGCATCCAAGAGAATTTGGAGAAGTACGTTTCCACCCTCAGCATCAGGTTAAATGAATCAAAACTGTTTTAATTTAGTTGCGCGTTTTTACCCAGATGCTACCATAAGTGTCAAAATGAATTAATAGAGCTGTTCAAGATGCATGGTTTGGAGGTGTAGATTTTTTTTCTTCTGACAGTTCTGTTCTGGCAGCGTTGTGGTCACTGTGGCATTATTAATAAAAGGCTATTCTTTTGAAGGTTGTGGAGATTGCACCGGCTTTCCAACTGGACCCTCATCTGAGAGACCGACTTCACGCTGATGCTGTCAGCCTCGCCAGACAGGTACGTTACCAATCGGCCGCAAAGCTCACGTCATTTCTGCTGTCTCTTCCCCCCTTTTTTTCCCCCCAATGTCATATAGGCGTTTCCCCAAGGTTCAGGTTAACTAGACCATCTCATGACATCCTGAATGAATGGAAAGGGAAAAAAAAAAGTTTTATGAGAAAACCCCTGCTTAATGATGCTTTAATCATTGAGCATACAAAATTAATAGGTGTGTGTTAAAATAATGTTAAATATTCATGTGGCTCTGGCCTGACGTTAAGGTAGCTTATTCACTAGGAAGCAGAATATGTCGAGGCAGGTGTCGGCATGTTGAATGTGCAGTGTTGGAGTTTTGACCACTTGTTAAAAAAAGTTGGCAGGCTTGAGGAGAAATGGCTCACTGAAACTGAAAAAAGAATGTTCCTGGTGAGGCCTCTCTAGCATTGGGTCGTATTTTGGAAGTCTGAGTAAATTCCCACCGCTATTCATTTTTCTGTCTCTAATTGGTCTGCAAAACAACTGGATTCTCCCCAGGAATTTTAATGCTCCATCTACCTGTGATTCAAATGAGGGGGACGTGAGTGCTCTGCCAAACTGTGAAAATGAAGATTCAATTTGAAAATGGGTGGAAATAGATGTCAGGAGTGCAGACAGTAATCTGGAAATTAATGTTTGAACAGTGAGTTCATTGAGTGCATTTCCTCGAACAATTTTATTATTGTCACCAATTGTGCACTCTAATTAGATTAAAAAAAAAAAAAAAAAAAAAAATCAAAAACATTCCCTGCAGAGTGAAAGCTCAGCTCGTATTTAGCCTTTTAAAATCATCCATATCACAGCTGTCTGGCTTTAGTGTTGCTGAAAAGTTGGCTCAACTATGACGGCATCACTTAAAAGTCGAGCCTCATCTCTGAGGAGATTCCAAGTAATGGCCTTTTCAGGTAATGGCCCAGTTGAGGAATGGATAGAAGTAAAAAGAAGAAGAGTAGGAGAGGAGGATGGAGACGAGGATGGTGATTTGCTAAAGAAATGACCTTGATGACGCAGAAATGGTTATATAAGACAGAAACTTTATGCGAGGCTCATGATGTGACCTTGCTTCAGTAGTGATTTTTTTTTTTCTTTTCTGCAGTAATCAAATCGCAACATAACTCAGCTTATCTGCTTAAAATGACGAGCCATGTCTCCCTGTGTGTTTAAGAGCAGCAGCTCTTGTCTGACTTTTCATGACTTTTCTCTGCATATTATCATTTGAAACGAGAGAGTGATGTCGCTCCTTAAACGACAATGTGTGACGGGTGGCAACAAGAGTACAGCATGCATGCACGCTCACGGACACACCCGTTTACTATTCTTGAGAGGACCTCGATTGACTCAGTACAAGGACATGTTTCAGCTCCATCACACAGGCACCACTGCGACGTGCTGTCTGTGGGAGAGCACTTACTGTTGTTGTTGTTGCATGCAGGAGGAGGATTTTCTCCTGTTGCCAAACCTTGGGTTTAAGAAGAGTTAAATGATTTGAGTGTCAAGCTCTATTTGCAGCCAGTGTTTACTTCACATGTCATATGTACAAACTAGGCATAATTGCCCACATCATTAACATATTTCAGTTTCTGCCTGTCAAGGTTGTGTGCTCAGTTTGCAACTAAATGTGTACAACATGGAGACAAAGGGAATCTCCTTGTTTGCAAATATTAGAACATTCATTACAACTTTTAATGCACACTCATAAACAAAAGTGGCAAAGCAAAAGAATGAGTATCAGAGGCTGGTAAAGGATGCTTAACGTGTTTCAAGCTCAGTGCTCCTCCTCAGCCAGGATACAGGGGAAATGATAACAGAAAATAAAATACATTAAAGGAGGGAAAAGAGTGCAAGTCTGCGACAGATTCATTGAATTATAGAAAGATTATCATAAATCTACGCATGTAATTAGTAATAAGAACAGTCGTATTAACAGCAACAATAATTACAACAAAACATGTAAATGGGGTGAACAAGTGATGTGATTAGTTTAGAAAATGTGTTTGATTTGCATTAAAGGAATAGTTTGACATTTTGGGAAATTTGCTTATTTGCCTTCTTGCCGAGAGTTAGATGAGACCGATACCACTTTTATGTCTGTCTGTTAAATGTGAAGCTATAGCCAGGAGAACAGGGAATGAAATTAGCACCTGCCAAATACAGGGTAAACGTTGGCTGTGGCAGGTTAAAATTTCAGGTCACCTGCCACTACGGCAGATAGCTTTTTCTTATATTAATAATAAATATTTTTAAAAAGCAATTCTTAAATTAAGAATAGTCAGGGACTAAGATTACATGATATATTCCATATTTCATATAGTGCCAGATCAGATATTTGTAGATATGAGTTAAGAATTTACTAATTTCTTTTTAACCTTTTACTTCTACAACGCCCTGTTAACAGTTGACAATCAAATCAGTCAAAGCATTCATAGTAGAAGATGATTATTGAGAACTGTGTTGAAGTTACAGGAAGGTATAAGTGTTTTGAGTTGTAGGTGAAATGGCACATTATTCCATGAGACCTCTGCACGAACAGTAAAAGCAGTCTCTCCTAGATCAGTTCTGGCACTGGAGAAGTCCTCACAAGGACAGTAACACAGATGTGTATACAGTAAGAAGTCCCACACAGCTCAAGGATCACATCTGCAGCATTTGCAGATTATCACCAGGGGTCTCACTTTCTCTCTGCCTCCTCTTCCATTTTTCCTTGTTCCAGACAGCCCCCCCCCTCCCCTTCTTCCTGTCATTGCATTTCCCTGCTATGTGTTGTGATTGCATTTCACATTGTGTCAGTCCCCACAGTGAAGGCTTCCACTTCAGAGCTGAGCCCAGCTCTCACCGCAGGTATTGAAACCTGCTCCCCAAGCAACGCTGAGGCTGAACTTTGCTACTTAGCTGGGTATTATAAATGTGTGTCTGTTTGTCACAGCCTCTGTATGTGTGCATGTGAGAGTGGGAGACGGTGCGCGGCGGCATTTATTTTTAATGTGTTCTGTGGTCCTTTTTATAGAATACAAAATGATGGAGACGGTACATTTGTGTAGCACGTGTATGTGTGCTGACATACAGCCGCAGTTATTGTCCATACACAAATGCACACATTAACATGTCTCAAGTGGCCAGTTTTCCATAGTTCACTATTCTTGTGGAGACATTTGGACTCCAATTGTTTCAGTGCTGCACTCAAAGGTAGGTGCTCACACATTAATGCGTTCAGTCCAATTTGCAGTGTAATTAGAGCCTTTTCATTCTAACGGCTCACTGAAATGTAATGGCATAGTGTTCTGGACATTAAACTGCTATCACTTACGTGTGTGTGTGCACGTACAGTATGTGCACACCTGCACATGCACACATAGTCTCTCCTGCTTTTGCTTGCGCGCACACACACACACACACACACACACACACACACACACACACACACACACACCCACCCCTGCTATTTCTCGGCTGTTATCTGGTCTTAATGGCGACTCCATAGTGCTGGCTCGCTCTGTCCCCCTTCATCTCGCCGTCTGTGTGTATCCCCCCCATCTTCCATTATCAGCAGCCTCCATCTGAGTCCTTCAGAGAAACAGCGCAGTCTTTGAACTCACTGCAGGCCACAGCATTTCCTGATAGAATGTCCTAGAGAACAAAGTTGCCTGGCAACACTGACGGCTGCAGGAAGTTACTCCAGCTCTCGGTGAAAAGGGTTTGAGCTCAGAGTGGATATCGAGCCAGAGCTCTCAAGAAAATCAGAGATATTGTCAAATGGCCGCTATGCTGTTGTGTGTGTGTGTGTGAACAGCTGATTTTGTATACTTGTTTGTAAGTGCTTTTGTTTTTTCTCCGATTGTCTGGCTGCCATGTCTTTTCTTTGTTTTTTGTGTTTTCAAAGGAAGGACTGTGGCTGACATTTTATTTAACCAACCCATGCAATATCTCAGCCAGTCCTGATTAGTTTTTATTAATGATGCATTTCATAATCACAGTGATTGGCCCACTGATTGGGCGCTTCATTGCTTGCTCGTTCATCCATGTGCTACACGTGATAATTTAATACCCCTGATATCTGTGCAGCAGTTGTTTCGGGTATTTTTGCATCTGCAGTGGGTTGAGAATGTTTGAATACACCAGACCGGAGTAGATAGAGCTGCAGGTAGCAGCGGGGGGCCCTTCTGCTTTGTTTCGCTTGGTGAGCATTCGTTTTTATGACGGGAAGTGAGGTTGAATACCTGCGTTTAGGAATAAATCCCTTTCTCAACCATCAACAAGTTATACATGCTGTTTATGAGGCATGCAACATGTATGAATAAATGGACTATAGCCACACTGACATAAAAAAATGCCTCAGACACTGGAGATTGAATTTGACCAACCTTATTACATTTACAAAGTTGCATTGACTGCCCAAAGATGGTTGTCAATAACAAGTGAAAAGTGGTCTATTTGTGCTGTGCGGGCATCTGCATAATTAATAAGGAAGAAAGTCTGCATGTTGTGAAACTGTAAATATAATTTTATTTGTCAACCTTGTATATTTTTGGGTGGGCTGGTTTTGTCATCACTGTCTGTTCCCTTCCTCTATCCATTTCAATCCCTCTCTATTTCAGCATTGGTTGAAACATGGATAGCCTCAAACGGTGACATTGTTTTTCTGGGTTTGACTTGATAAACGTTGTCAGTAAGTGAAATCAACAACCGCCCACAATGCCATTGTAAGATTAATAAAGATAGCTATTATCATACCATGCCATCAAGCAGATTCTTGATCAAACAAATGGGTCTACAGAAGTGCTAGATCTGTTTCTGTCAGTATGGTAGTTCTTGAGGTGTCCTTTGCTATAGAAAATGTTTTTTTATTTTCATCCCCACATTTAGTAATTTACAACTGACCCTGCCTTTGTCCATTTTGATATACTTTACTTTTTTCCCCTGTACTGTACTCTCCCACACTTTGGACTTTTTCACACCTTTTTCCAGTGAATCTTGGAGCCGTCTTTATGTTGGAGTTTGGCACAGAGTTTCTGCACTCTTTTCAAGCCTCTATATCATAACTGGGATTTGGCAGAGATGGCTGCTGTGAAGGAGTATAAGCAAAAGGGAAAATGCGAGTCTGTGATCCGAAATGATTAAGCTTTTTGAGCTGCCGTAATGAATTTTGTTCTTTTAATGTCAACTGATTCTACAGTTTGCAGCTTCTTAAAGCCACACTAGAGCATTAGCACTGTATAAGTGTGAAGGACGAAACATGTGAGTAGCACTTAACAGTCCTTGGAATGGTTGTTGGCTAAATAACAGGCACACCTCATTGACTACTAGTGTTTTAGTATGCACGTGAGCTCTCTGGGCAACAAGACTGTCAGTATAATTAGATAAACATTTGTCTCGGTGTGTGTGAGAGGAAAGACGAGCAGGTGTGTGTTTGTAGGCGACTTTAATGTCACCAAGGCCTCAGCGTCTGCCTCCTCCCTGTCTTAAGGTTAAAGCCATGAAACAAAAATGGCAGAGTCAGAGACTTTGTGCAGCTGTAATTAGGAATTCAATTCTGGTAGTTGTGTGGGTGAGGAGGAGTGTTGACAATTGACTTTGTTACATTTTACATGAATATGACGCAGTCTCACCCACTCCGTTTTGTTAGTGTTTTTTTTGGGTGGCGAGGAGAGAGGTGAACTTTTCTTTTCTTTTTTGGCAGAAATTAGCAGACAACATTGAAGCTGGACCAGAAAACGACTCTTCATCCTTGTTTTTTGCGCTCTCGTGAAGCGAGAGGAGTGGAAAAGGGCAGAACATTCTAATTTGCTGCTGTGTTTAAGTGTGAGATGGAGAGCGGAGAACGGGAGACAAAGATTTGAAATCTGTGTGCGAGATGATTTGAAGGGAACCGTCATTTGTGGTTGAGTGTTTTTGAGAACGAGGGAGAAATAATTTGTTGTTTGTGTTCAGTATTTTGCTTGTCTGCCGGCTCGTTTTCCCACTATCCCCTGAGAGAACTACTCAAAGGCACAAATAAGTTGGCACTCTTAACAAAGCAGTTGTGTATATTTCTGTGTGCAAGTGGGATGGCACGGTGCTGAACATGTGGTCCTTAGTGTTATAACCACAGGCTGTAAAGGTTTTTTTGATTTTGAAAAATGCCTTAAAGAATAACACTTCAGTCAGACAACTCGCGTTTGAAATGTTTATTATAACAGCAGAACAGTTAGTTTGCTGCTGCCCTTCATTAGTATTGCTGCCTGTTCTTTCAGCCCAACCACCACCCCAGCATCCAACTGTTTAAGATATTTGCTAATCACTCCCCGATATCTCTAAGTAAACATATCTGCGGGGTTTGTTTCATGAAACAAGTTTACTGTACATTTACATGTTTACAGCCTTGTATATTTTACATGCAAAGTGCTGTCTTATGACCTTGGAGAACTTGAGATACATGGAAAAAGTGATTTAAAAAAAAAAAAAAAAAAAGTTTGTCTATATGATGCATATATTTATATGAGAAAGAAGAAATCCCTTTTTCTCCCTCAAATTTTATGTTTGTGTCTGTCTTGAAGTTTCTGTCAGTGTGGAAGTGTCTGCAGCCTGACATCACCCCTGAATAATGGCACCTGCTGTGTGTTTGACTGTTCAGGACAAACGTGTGTGTGTGTATCTGTCTTTGCTACCTTCTTGTGTGGTGTTTCGGGGGGCCTCTTGCTCCGTGTCCTTCTGTAAGCCCTGTTTGTGTTTGTACACACTCGTCCGTCAATCCACCGAGGGTGTTAAACGTGGAATTAGTTCCGCTGTCAATCACCATGGAGACGGTGAGTGACGAGATGTCTCGCTCAGACGAGTCGCTTCCCCATAGACATACACACATACACATACACAGGGGGGGCTCATAAACTCAGATTGACACTTGGTCCCTGGAGGTGGTCAGTGTACTGTAAACATTATTACTACTTACAGATCCATAAACACCCTGCCTGTATGTGTGTCTCTGTGTTTGGTCCCATTTTTGACTTCAAAACTAGCAGCACTTTTTGCCCTGAAAGCATATTTTAATATTCCATCAGGAAAAGCAGCATTTGGAAATGGCCTGGACGAAAAATGTTCAACTCTTTTCCCCCAGTGAGCTCATGCATCAGTCAGTTCTCTTTTCTCCAATTTATTTATTTATGTTCTGCCTCATGTTTTTCTGTCTTCCTCTATTTATTTTGACTTTGGTGTCTTCATCTGTTATCTATCTTATTCTTCTGTGGTTCTTCTTTGTACTGCGTCCCTCTCCTTTCATATTCAATACGCTTTAGTATCTCAATCTACATATTCTTTTTTTCTTTTGTCTTCTGTGCTGCTCAACTTATTTGCTCTCATTCGTTATCCATTTCCTCTGTACTCTTCTATTTACAATTAATATAGAAAGGTCAGCAGTGCCAAAGTAGATTTCCTTTTGTAGACAAATTAAAAATCTTAATCCAGCTAAGACTAAAAAAAGACTGACTAGAGTAGAAATCAGTCATGATGATCTAATATCAAAATTGTATTCTCAGTGAATGTGTACATTAGCGTATTGGTTACCAACCTGTTTCACTTTGGACACTTCAAAGCGAAGCATATCTGAGTTGTAAGCAGTTTTAAACTAGTTTTTAAAGGCCTGAAGAGGTAAAATTATCAAGTTTTTCTCAATAAAAAAAAAAAATTCTTCTATCTTGTTACCCTTTTTGGGGGGTCTCCACATTAGCGCTAAATGTTGTGTGACTCTTGTTACTAGTTATAAATGGTACAACTAGGGCGGCACGATGTGTGAAATGCCTACATCATGGAAGTCAAGTTATTACCACATAAACCAAAACATTATATTCAGTCTAAAAGTAACATGTATGTCAGCTTTGTGCATGTGGAATTTTCCAGGAAGTGCTTTCAAATGATATTTTATACAGTATTGGAAATTGTCTAATGTAGTTAAATCTTTAAGACTCAAAGCAAATTGAATTTGAAATGACTCAAATGAGATGATCAGTGCCAATATTTAGCCCCATCATTTACATATGAATATGTGTATTTTGCTCCTCTGTGTTGTTGTAATGCAGTCATGTAATCTCTAACCAGCCATGAAAGCTGCTGTAAACACCCAGGGTCTGGAAGCTCTTATTTTTGAAA
This sequence comes from Macquaria australasica, assembly GCA_005408345.1. Taxonomy (NCBI): domain Eukaryota; kingdom Metazoa; phylum Chordata; class Actinopteri; order Centrarchiformes; family Percichthyidae; genus Macquaria; species Macquaria australasica. The sequence continues at coordinate 79,745 of SEMN01000544.1, forward strand.
AAACACTAATAGAAAAACTGAGTTTCACAGCAATAGAGTGTCAGTCTTGCCCGCACTGTTTGATTGACAAGTGGTCTGAAGGAAGCACATTGCAGAAACGCAGCAGCATTGACAAAACAAACCGAAAATAATGCAGCGTATAAGATGACAGCTGTAACTACAAGCTAACACTACATAAATATGATTTTCATATACAAATAAGTAATAAACAATTGCTTTCCTCCCCTCCTGATTTTTTTTTTTTCTGCTGTCTTCATTCTTCCCATTTCCATCTTGGATGTCGGGGTGACATTGGCGCTTGGTGATTGGATGGGTGCTATTTTGAGCATCTGCGACTTGTATCCTCATGCCTGCTGCGTGTGCTGCATGTAGTTGTGAATTCGAGCCCAGTAGTAAGTGTGATATTGAAACGGACAGTGCTTTTCTTGTTGCTGATTTTGAACGGGAGTGTGTGTGAATTTAAGATGAGCATATAAGGGCTTTTGGGAATAGAATCCCTCGACAGGAAAGGCAGCGATGGGAGGCAAAGATGGAGGGATGGAGGTCTAGATGAAGGGAGATTGGAGGGTGAGAAAGCAACATACAGTAAAGCCCAAAGCAGCGGGAAATGGATGGAGGATAACGGGGAAGGAAAAGAATGAAGACAACTCTGCAGTTAATGAAAAGAGGAGACTTTAAAAAGACGCTGAGTATAGAGAAACCAAGTGAGGAAGTCGGAGGATGCAGGGACTGAGACAGGAGGAAGTGAGGGGAAAGACAAAAGAGGGGGCAGGTATCGATTCCTTCCGCCAGCTGGGGGGGAAACTCAAGCCAACTGTGCTTTCTGAAATTGGAGCCAAGGGAAAGGTGGAAGGACGGAGTGGAGGGTGCAGGAGAAAATGGTGGGAGAGCGCAGCAAGCAAGCTTTGACACTGTTTGTAATAACACTGACGAACAGTGGAAAGTGCTTATGAATAATAAATGGTCACAGCAGTGGTTGGTACAGAAGCAGGATAACTGCACTCGAACTGCAAACTTAAGCAGCTCTTTAGAAGTTTATTTTGACTGTGCAACAATCTTATCTTATTTTGAATCATTGCATTGTGTTAAAGCAACGGAGCAAAGTGATTTCAGACATGCAGTTAATTTATGCAGGTGAGATCAAAACTAGCAATGAAAACATCCCTTTTACAAAAAGTATCATCTAAACAACCAAAACGCATCAGATGGGAAACGAGGCAAAGACACAAATGATTTTGGATAACGTTGTTATATGGTGATTAAAGTTGAAAGCTAAAAAGGCCTCAAAGGCAATCATGGTTCAAATGATAGTGGGAACAAGTTAGAGAGTGTGTGGGTGAGTGCTGTAAACTCAAACAAAACAAACTAAGTGCTTTAAACAGGGAAGGTGACTTTATGCTTTATTATGTTCTCACTTATAGTCCCTTTTTCACAGCAGACATTTTGACATGTCATATCAGGGAAAGCACAGGTGTAATTAATAACGGTAATAATGTTCGCATTTAAGTGAGCCAGCTCCAGGGTCCTGATATTAGCTTACTGGGACTCTTAATGAAAAGGAGCCATTGATAATGTTATGAGCTACACCTGTGCTTTTAATGTGATATCGTAAGGCTCTCCAGTGTTCAGCCACTTTGAGAGAGGGGGTGGGATTGACCTCATTCGGCAAATATCGTTTGTTTATATTCTCTTTATACATGTTTGAGAAAAAGCTGTAGAATTCACAACTTGTAAAATGCTGCCATTAGGCTGCGAGCCATGGTAGCTCCTTTAGTTTTTTTACAACCCAGCCTATCCCACCTTTCTGCCACACCACACAAGTATATTTTGCCAGGCAAAATCTGGTCTGATCACACCTCTTTTTGAGCCTGGGACTATATTGAATACTAAAGTAAATGTATCTAACTGCAAACAAATAGGTTAGGGTTGGGGTGCATCATTAGTAGTGTAGGATGACTGAGGATGTGCTCCATGTGTGTGTTGTAAAAGGAGACATAAAGGAACAAAAGCCACAACGCAGAGGTCTGCAGGCCGAGGAGATCTCAGCTGGACTGGCTGCTGCTCTGGCCTTATGTACAATGGGTCACACCGGGCCCTGGGTGTGTCCCATTGCACTGCTACAGGTCCTGCAGACCAAAAAACCCCAAAACAACCCAGAGCACCAACAAGGCAAACCAAGCAGCACTCAGTGTTGTACTCAAATGTAGTTTTGATAAATGGAATAAAATTAGAAAGAAATAATTTTTCTTTAAAGCTTACCACATCACTCTGAAATCAAGCAGTTTGTTGATTACTAAATAAGTTAACTAGAAACTGTTACTGTTAGGTTACTGTAGACAAGCACTGGTTGCAAAAGTGTAAGAATTCTCTATTAAAAATGTATTAAGGGAGCGCAAAACTTTGTATTGCTGATGGAAGTCTCGGTGGAAATTTATGGTGAATTTGTTTTTGTTTCTGCTGTCTAGATTAACTTATTTTTGTAAGATAAAGCACAAGGAGCTGGCCCTTTTTTAGCTACATCGTTTTTCTGAATCCTGGGTTTTGTCTGCTAAATGAACACATTCTGAGGTCTGTTACTCGAGCACATTGACCCACAATTTGACTTTAAACTCCGGAGTCAGGAAGTCCGGTCCATTTGGTTAATTTCTAATTGGATTAACAAGTGACCGCTTCTGCCAGAATGACATTAGTCCCCGACTGCTGACAGGCGTGCTGGGCTACTTTTTGACAGAAGCTTGTAAATTACACTTTAGCTTGTAATGAAATCATCAGCGTCACATTGGGGTGTTGATTCCCCGTCAGGCCTCATTTTGCAACACTGACGAGCTTGCACTGCTTTACTCCTTGTTTAGCATCCTAATGATGTACAGTAGATCTAAAATGGGTCTAATGTAGTGCACAACTGTCTTGCTTCCTGCCAGCTCTGCCCTCTGAGGACTGAAAAGAAGAAACGTGGAACAAATTTTCCAAACAAATCTTCTAGGGCAGAAGAATTGTAGCCATAATGTGATGCTGCATGCAGTAAAAAGTGGAATCTCTCTGATGAGGCGAGACGGAAGAAAGAGAATCTGCCTATAGGGAAATTAAATTGGAAAGACAGGAAAAGTTTTTAGTCTTTTTGACTGAACGAGCCGGTACACAGGAGCACTTTCTCTCCGTTCTCTCACACACAAAGCGAGAGCACCGAGTGAATATCTTGTCGACTATATTGACCACTTTGGCTGCAGCTATGGATGCAGAATGAAACAGAAAATTGCAATGCTCATAAGGTAATGAAGAGAAGGAAGTGAGGAATCTGATGAGCCTTTCCTTTCCTCCCCCTTGCTTGCTCTCTCATCCCTCACCTCTCCTTCTAACTTGTATAAGAAAGCAAGTGCTGTTAATGAAACTGGAGTGGACACACACACATGCCCCAACAGACCCACTGGCATCAGCAGTTTTCCCTATTTAGTGTAGCTCCCTGATTATGCACATGGGATAATGTGTACAAGACTTCAGCCAACTTACTTCACCTCTTCTCTCTCCTCACTTCCCCTTTCTTTCTTCTTCCTCTCTGTTTTGGTCTTCTTTCTTATGTTTAGATTGTTTTTTTGTTTTTAGTGCAGAGCTGAAGTTTGCTGCATTTTTCTGGAACAAACTATTATCAGTTATAAATGAAGTTGAGTGTGGATAAGCAATTAACACATTATATTATGCCTGCAAATGTGTTCTATATGGCGTGTGTGTGATAGGTAATTAGTCGCGCTTCTGGAGGAGAAACATATCCAGTAGGAGGTAAAAGTGATAAACATTGAAAAGAATTTAAATTCTGAACCATTTTAAGTACTTTTAGTGGAATCATATTGTGATTATGTTAGTTTTACAAAATTTGGTTGTTGAAATTAATGAAAATTAAAGCAAATTGTAATTAAATACTAACAATTATCATTAATTTAAGTTCTTTTTTACATGTGTAAAGACTTTTGTCTGAAATTATGCTTAAGAGTGGACCACAATTCGTGGCATTAAAGCATATGATATTGTATAAGCGTATCTGTATATCGATCTCAATATATTTGACAATCATGATATTGATTTCAGTCATAACACCCAGCTCTAACTGAATTACAGTTACTACTCTCCCCCCCCAACCCCCATGTATGCCCATGGCCATGACAATCTTCTGACTCGAGTCTAAGTTGGTCCTTTTATGCGAGTGTAAAACTTCCTTTAAGTCTGCATGGGATTCGCTGTTTGTAGGTTAACACACACACACACACACACACACACACACACACACACACACACACACACACACACACACACACACACACACACACACACACGGGACAAAAACTGATGTAAATATAAACGTGTTCATCTACCATAACAAAAAGCGGGGACATGGATGTATATTTATACGTTCGCCTATAGGCACAGAACAACTTGTGTAGAGTGTGGGACACAAATGCAAAGGAACACATGCATACTGTACACATACAGGATACGTTAAGCTGACATAAATTTGGAGTAACACATAACATAACACATTTTCTCATGTGGAAATGGATTGACACAAGGCACACACACACGTGCACATCGCACATGCATAATTAAGAACAAACAACCATCCCTCCTCATATTTTTATTTTTTTTGCCAGTCTTGTCATCTTTCCTTCCCTTGTGTCTCCTCCTTTCTCTCTCTCTCTCTCCATTTCCTCGCTCCCTCCGGCTGTGTCAAATGCTGCAGTGTGGGTGTCGTCGCACAGACTAGAGCCAAATCTTAGTCTGACACACACGCACACACCAAGCAGTGTGCGGACACATGCACACAACTGCAGCCTTATGAAGTAGAAAACCCATTTCTGCCCTGACTACCTTTTTTGGAAGGAGTGAGAATGAAGGAGTGAAACAGGGAGAAAAGAGGAAGTGGGGGTGGAGGGAGGCGGGAGGCATCAGGAAGGAGTGAGAAAGCCATGGCGACGGCATAGGAGGAAGAAAAATAGCATTTGGCCTGATTTTGGGTCCAAGTAACTAAGTGTCTCTCCACTGAGAATAGATTTAAATGTGTTTGTGCTTCTGTGATTCATTAATCCATTAATCCTTGTTTGCAGCTGTGTGTTTGTCCAGCTGTGTGTGTTGTGTGTTTCTCTTTGATCGTTAGGCAGCTGCATTCACTCCTCCTTCTCATCATTTCATAGACAACAAGCTCATTATGCCCATTAAGTGCTGACAAGAGCGAAGGGTGAATGAGGGCAGAACGAGAGACAGAGGGGACTGAGTGAGAGAAATAAAAGCAAAGTGGAAGAGAAGTTGGCGGCATGACCGGCTAACTTACTCCAAAATGAGGAATAATGCCCTATATTTGGGAACAGGGATGAGCAGAGAATAGGAGAGGGTGAAAGGACGGATATAAGATCAGGGAGGAGCAGCAGGAGAAAGGGGAAGCCTTAAAATGTAGCAGGGTGTAAGTAAGATGTGAAAAGAGGGATTTAAGAAAAGTGGGTGCAGTCAGATGAGGGGGTAATGGGAAACTTTCAGAATAAGACAGTCTTGACATTTTGACCGGCAGCGTGTGTGATTATTTAAATTCACTTTATGGGATAGAGAGTTTTTTCTTTTGCTCAACCAAATCAGCATTTGGCAAGCCTGATTGGGAATGATTACTGTCAAAATGTAATTTACCACAGATTTCTGATTACGTGATGAATAGAGCAATCACAAACTTAATTTGAGTGGCCTCAGCATTCCCGAGTGTGAACGTTATTAGATTCAAAGATGCAATGAATTGGCATCTATAATTCCTGTTTAAAATTATGTAATTCCTGTTGGGGCAGGAAATAACAGCGAGAGAACAAACTAAACTGTAAACCTGTAAATAGATCTTTTTCACAGCAGACATTTTGGCATGTCATAGCACAAAAAGCACAGGTGTCCTTGATAAAATATACGATGGCTGTGTACCATCTAGTTTTTCCAGTTCCAGGACTCCTTGCATTGTGCATGCTGGCTCACTGGAATGGCTTACTGGGACCCTTAATTGGAAAAGAGCCATTGTTAATGTAATTAGTTAGCGCTATGATAGGTCAAAATGTCTGCTGTGGAAAAGCTCTTTAGGATATCTCTTATGGGAAAGGAGTGTCAAAACGTTTTTTTTTTTTTTTTTAAATTAGTAATGGCTAAATTGGTTAGGCATTATGTTCATGCCTACTAGTGCAGGATGAGGTGAGCTGACCCTTAATGATGCAGTTTTCCAGGAAGTTAAAGAGTCCAATTCATTACGTCTTTAAAAGTAACTTGTGCAGATTATTTTATAAATTGAGGGACTCGAAAAGATTCCGATTATGTGAGGGGATGTGATACTGGATCCAGTTTTGACAAAGTGCTATCACATCCCAACCCTAAACAGAGTCCACTGTGGCAACAAGTGGCAATATCTACCTGAAGTTTGCTAAAGTTGGCTAACATTAGCCACCATAAGCTACTCGTCATACCAGAACAAGTAAGACTGTAGCAACTAAACCCTGTAGTGCATAGCATTAAGCCAAGTTGCATTTTATTGCTTGTATATGAAGAGGAAGAATGTATAATTTCTTTTTTCAAAAGCTGCAAAGTCTTGCTTTAATGCCCAGTGTCATCATGTAAATGCCTTTTTCAAAGATTGTTCTTACAGTTTACCACAAAGTGTTTGTAATCCTTTTAGCATGTGTGTGTTGTTAAGGGTTCCTGCCGTGTAAAAGAGATGTAAGTTTCGTAATCAGATTACTGTAATAGATTTATATGTAACCTTACACTGTGGGGCAGCCATAGCGGCACTTTACCTCAGGTAACCACAGTGATGCCAGCATGAAAGCACCACTCATTTAGAAATGGAGAGGTGGCAGACAGAGCAGTGGGGAGAGGAATAGATAGAGGGATAGAGGCCGAGATGCAGTAAAGGGGCAGAGAATCTGAGAGAAGCTTATAAAACGTTATGGTCTCGTATATCGCAGAAGTCGGAGAGATGAGGAAGAAGGTGGGAATGAAAGATGGATGGTAGATAGTTGGTAGAAGTTTTGAAGCTGTAAAACTGATGTGTAAGTGTTCCTTTTTTAGTTGTTTCTTGCTTTGATTTGGTCAAGTCATTTCAAAGGAGAGTGTATGTAATCTATACAACAAAATATAATGGCACATTTTCCTTTCAAGCTGTAGATTACATTTTTAATGATAATACCCTTTAGAGTTAATGTTTCCAAGCATTAAGAAGAATGTATTTGTATATTTTTGGCCTTTTTGGCTCGGCTGCAGTGATGTGAAGCAAACCTTTTCACATGTGGAAGTCAGCTGTGAGTGACATTTCATAAAAGGCCAAAGTTGACATGAGATTTCTGCAGGAAACGGAGAGAAGACACTTGGAGGCGAAGGCGAAGGAGATGAGACACAGGTGGACCCGTAAAGGTTACGGGGCTGAGGAGATAAAGGAAAAGTAGAGAAAATAAAACAATACGTGGCATAAGATGTGAAAACCAACCACATATACTCTGCCATGGTATAGTGGTTTACTTTATGGTGTCATAAAATGTGACAGTTTGGGTTGCTTTACTGACAGTGGATCACCCCACAGAAACCTTCTCTGAACCGTGCGGTGTTATTTTGGGATGAGTCTTCCTTTCTGTCTCTGTCCCTTCAGTACAAATAAAGTTATGGCTGCGCTTTGCACTTTGATGTCTTTTTTTAAATTTAATTGATAGAAAGCATCAGATTTTATGAGCCCACAATGCTGTGTGTCCACACGAGGACTGTAAATTTCTGTTAGGTGTCTACTGTGGCTGTATTGATTTAAAATCTGTCTGTATTGCCTTTCCTCGCTCTCTCCCTCTCCATCTCTCTAGCTCCTGTGTGTGCACTTTATGGCTGCATTGCTTCCAGACTATGTACAACTCCCATTAGGCTGCTGGCTGATGGCCTTACAGCTTCCACTCGGTTCACAGGATCTCTCAGTAATGTGAGAAAAATCGACAGATCGATGCATTTTTTTTCCCTATCCGCATCATTGTTGATGTGTCATGACTGCGAAATCACATTGAAACAGTTTGCAGCTACAGAATGGCTGATTTGTTTGTTATACAAATAGCTACTTGAAAGCATGGAAATGATGCAGATGGAGCGCACAACATTGTTTATTGCAAATCTCCATCAGTCCATCTAAAATTAATTTTAATGGTCATGTACACTTTTGTCTGATGCTCTATGCCAGTGTTTATTCTGATGGTCTGTGGCAAGCATATTACAAGTACATCAATTAGCTCTTTGATCGACTTTTTGTTTTGTCTCACAGTTCACATCTGTGTTCAGACGTAACAATGAAGCTACTACCGATCCTCAAGTAGAAAAAATGAAGTCTGTGCCTATTAAGTCCCTGTTAGACATGCACCTCATTATATAAATGTGATGTGATGACATGTTAGTTTGTCTGAATAAGCACCTCAGTCGCTTTTACGTAAGTCACATCTGCAGTCACATAGGGTCAGCCTGTAACCTTTCTGTGACACTTTGAACACAGCAACAGTCTGAATTGAATGCTGTTGCATTAAGTTAAAGGCTGCAGCAACACAAAGTTGAATGCATACAAACGGAGATAAAATACTTGTCTTATTTGCCTTAAGTACAGTGTAATATATTTACACCTTAATTGTTATCGCTTATGCATAATTAATTAGTAAAATACTGTGAATGTGCCAAGTTTAAGTTGCTGAGATTCATGTATCAAGTCAGATTAGTTTATAAAAAAGACAACAACCCTCGTAAACAATGATTATCCGACAGTCTCCCTCCCTGAGTTCTCTGCTTTCACCCCCATGCCATCTGCATGGATGAAATTATGAATATCCAGCAAAATGCTTTACATAAGAATATCTATGAGCAAACAGGACGTAAACAAGAGTCGGCACTTAGTGTCTCGCCATTCTGTGCTTGTGCACTGTCACACTTTAAAACATAGGCAGTAGAATGAAATGAATAAATGATGAGACACACGGGGTGAATGTTATTAATTAAGGCTTAAATGGCAAAATATGTTTTAAAATCACTGATGCAGTCTCGCACAGCAGGCGCCAAATGTCACAGGAGCAATGCGGCTCTTTCTGTAACAGTCCCATCATGTCTGAATAAAGCCACAACATACATTTATGTAGCAGACTCCTGTGTTTTAATAACAAAAAGCTCTTACTTTAATAGACAAATGAAGCCAACAATGTTATGTATTCCATGTCTGAAAAGGGCTATTGTTGCTCCACACTGTCAGTTTTTCTGCAGTTTGGTGACATGAGTAGCGTACACCATGTACAGTATGTGTGCAGCTTTAAACCTTTCAACTCTGCTGCTTCTTGTGGCCCTTCCTGTGATCACTCTTACATCACACACACGTTTCAGTCATCATATTCATCCCCAGGCCTGTTACTAACACCCTGTCAGGTTCTCTTGCTCTGAATCTAAAGGTGCTTTGAGTTTGCTTATAGCTCTTCTAGATCACACTCTATCTCAATTTCTTTGATCAATCTTTTGATCCGTCTAGTTTCCCTTACTTTGTCTCTGTTCATTGTCCAGCCATCTGCTCCATTCGCTATCTACCTTCCCTCATCTCTTCCATCCTTCTTTCTGTCCTTCTGCCCCATCCATACATCACTCTTTTGCCATCTGTCCATCTGTCACCTTTCAGCCCTTGGTCTCTCTTCACAACCTTCCTTTTTAAAAAAAAAAAGGAATTTCCTTAGGTTTCTGAGTTGAAAAGACTTATTCTCTGAAGGCTTGACAAACGTAAAGGGAGAGGAAGAAGAGAGTGCTGAAAGTGGAGCAAAGGACAACTGCTACATGAGAGATGGCGATGGGGGAAAAAAAAAAGTAACTCTTGACTTGTAGCCATGTAGAGGAAGAGAGGAAAAAAGATGAAGGGAGTAAAGCAAAGGGGAAGGATCAGAGAGCAGTGAACAGTGGGAGGGTGTTCTCACTTCAGAAAGAAGTAGTTTATTTGTAGAATATAGGTTTTTACCTTTTATGGGTAGTCTGGTAGGAGTTGCCATTTTTGCAAGGTGCTATGTACATCCTTATCTACCACTGAATAAACATGCAGGGTTACAGAAGGTGGTTGGCATTACAGCGGTGTAATGAGTAAGGACGCATACCTCTGAGTGAAAGACCCATGTCCGACCTTGTTGTGTTGGCATTCGACCAGGCTGCTAAAGTGTCCTTGAGAATAAAATTAAGTCTCCACCAGTGTTGGTTGCTAAGTCTGACCTTTGGCCTTTCAGTGGATGGGTAAACATGATGAAACTGCGCTTGTGGAGTTCAACTAAAGCACCATTTTGTCAGAATAAGTAACCTGAGGAGCTTGAGGAGGTCGTATAACTGGAATTGTTACCTATAGCTGTAGTAACTTCTTTTTATCAGCCATGCTAGTGGCTTGACTCTAGCGATGGCAGTGTTGGTAATTCAGCCGATCTGCCGCTTTGGTCTGTACTGAAATATTTCAACAACTATCAGATGGATTGCCTTCAAATATCCAAATAATATCCATGGCGTGCAGAGGATGAATCCTAATGACTTTGGTGAGCCCCTGACTTTTCCTCCAGTACCACTGAGGTCGACATTTTTACCAAATATTATGGCAATTAATCCAGTACTTGTCCAGATATTTCCCTAAAAAAACAGACCTTCATGCCCCCTTAGGATAAATTTACCAATACTTTGGTTTATGACTAAACATTTGCAAAACTGACACTTCCAACAACCTCAGCTGCGCTGTGTTTATTGCTAACGTTAGCATGCTAACACGCAAAACTAAGATGGTGAACATGGCAAACATTATACCTACTAATCATCAGCATTGTCATTGTGAGCATGTTAGCAAGCTAACATTAGCATTTAGCTCAGACCATCGCTGTGTCCAAGTACAGCCTCACAGAGCCGCTAGCATGGTTGAAGATTCTTTCTTTTTTTAGGTCTTGTCAGAATCTGTAATATCGGAGGATTCTGACTTCTTCCAATAAAACGTGCCCACGTGTCAGTCATATTGTGAGTGTTATTTTTGGCACACTCTTCCTCTTGCTTCATTAGTATGTGTGCTGTAGTTCAGACACTTTTTGACGGCTTAACCAGCATGGAGAGCAGCGTAGATCCCCTAAAATTTAAATATCACATGAGGCCACAGTTGCAAACACGTTTTTAGCACAGCTTCGGTGTTCTGATCCCAAATTGAGAACCTGTTAAGTGTGCATTATGTAATACTAATGACCATGCTCAGCAAACGCTTATACATGGGGTAATTTGGGCATCAATTCAGGAGGGAGTATTGAGACGGGATAAGACTCCCTCCTGAATTAACAACATAATAAGTAAAATTTCCAATTACAGGACCCTCTTGAGTAAAACCTCTCCCATGAGAATAGTAATAAGTATCAATTTATTGTTGTTTTATCCCTCCTATTCAGATCTGTGAAAGCCTTTGGATCCTGAAGTGTTTGTTTTCCTTTTACAAATTTGATGACCAAACAAGTTGTCTTCTTTATGTCCAGCAAATTATTTGGCATAAAAATGAAGCTGCAAAGTGTGGGATACGGAGAAGGGAGGGAGGACGACCTGAATCTTAAATACAGAGGCAGAGGGTAGAAGTGAGAATATGGGCAGGTATGATTGAAGGAGAAAGGAATAAGTGATGGACTTAAATCCTGGAGTAGAGCTGGAATGAAGGGATGAATACGTGTATTGGTAAATGGATGGAGGGATTCCGGTCAAGCTCCTTTCCATTACAGCTGGGATGAATATGAACGTGTGGGTGCATATGGGACTCTGTGTGCATGTTTGTGTGTGTGTGGGCGTAGGCATGATTGTGTTCATTATGCTCATGAGTTTTGTGTGCCTTTGGGCATGTGTGTGATGTGTGTGCATTGCTGTGTATGTTTGTGCCTGTGTGTGTTTTTTTGGTTGTGTGCTCGGGTGGGTGAGCACCGCTGCTTTGGCAGCTCCCTGCAGCAAAAGGATTAGAGAGGTGGCAGCGCTGAAATGGAGCGGATCTATTTGTGAGCGTGTGTGTTTGTGTTATTCTGAGGTTGTATCGGCAAAGAATCAGATGAGAGTTGTGTGTTTGTGTGTGCGTTGGATCAGATTACAGAAAATCTTGGCACCAGATTAACTCCAATCCCCACTAGAGAGGAAAGAAATGAAAGAAAGGAAGGAAGAGAGCTGCAGTTAAAGGGAAGAAGCAGCAGGGATGTTTAGATGAGAGGAGGGAAGCGTGAGATGTACTGTAGGATCTGGTTATGTAATAACTGCAGGCTAATGTGACTGTGTGCCTCTAAAGTTGCTGTGTGCCACCTTTTAACAGCTTTTCATTTTCAGATTGTGATACCCTTGTGTATAATACAAAGAAAAACAAGAATCAGTCTGTGTGATCAGCCTCTATTTCATGGCTGTGACTGTTAGTGCTGCTGTTTTCACAATGAAGGCCACATTTGCTATAAACTCTGCTGCTGTCATAAAGATGGTGGCACTCGCTCCCTTTTCCCCCTCCCTGTTGTGACTGTGTGCAGTTTTCCCTTGGGCTTTACTGAAAATTAAGATGTACTGAACCCCCATCTGTGTTTTAGTCATTCCACCCCTTGGCAATGCCAGAAGCTTTGCCTTAGCGTATTCTTTTGGTGTGCTGTAAATCAACCCAGCACTTCCCTAAAGGACAGGTTCAGATCTTTTCAAGTCAGTCCTTTTCTATGTAAATATGGGCATGTGAGTGTTATATGGTATTTGGCCGCCTTGGACTCAACTCGTACTCACTTGTGACTAAGGTGGTCTTACAGCTCAGCTGTGGTTATTAGCACCCATATTCTCTAAAAAACTATTTAGTTTCATTTATTTCAATTAGGGGGTAAGGCTGGTTTTAATCTGTATTTTCTAAATGTCATTAAATCCCATGAAAACACCAAAACCAACAAGGTTGTTAGTCCGTCTCTCAATACTCACCGACTTTGCTACCGTGTCTGTAACACTCAGCTCCAAGCCCATTTGTTCCAATGGAAATGTAAATACTTAAAACATGTTACAAATGTATAGTTTCATTATTTAAAAAGGCTCACTAACTTTTCAAATGGCTGTAGTTTCTAGCAAAATTTAAAACGGGAGTAAAGCATTTGTTTCGATGTATTTTAAGTTTTTCAAACTATATCAGGCTCTGACTACAAGTCAAGTCATTCGTGGTTTTGTTTTTTTCATGGGATTTGATAACAATAAGAAAAATATAGAATATCACAAGCCTTACCTTTTTAGTAGCTTAACACAAGGTTAACCTTCTTAAAATCAAAATTTCATTTTTAAAAGACCAAAAGGAAGTGCACTGCATAGGACAAAACCATATTTTGTTTATTTCTTGCGAGACCTCCCTTACGTGGAGGCACAAATATCTCTTCAGTCCATGTCCCCATAAGTATTTTAGACCTGTGTGTATGCATATATGTGGATCAGGGTTCATAGCTTTGATTATGTGTTAAAAACAATTAAGTTACAGAATAATTTAAACCACTGGTGTCAGTCCAGTGGTTCTGAATGTCACCCCGCAGTCAACTGACAAGCTCTACTGCACCACACACACTCACTGTCACACAAGCACACACTGTGACCAGACATAGCCATTTAACAGGTCAGTCCCATCGACTGTGCGATTGATTTGTTTTGCTCCCTCTGCTGCGTGATGCACATCGCACATAAAGCTCAAGAGCATGTACCGCGTTACTCTGACTGCCCCTGGACATTTTATGACCCAGCACTATGGAGTGAAAATAGTCTCAATATTATTTGTAAATGTGTATTCCATGATTTGTGACTGAAAAACAAGATTTGTAACTGAAAAAAAACGATTTGAAAATATTTTACTTACAGACTTAACTTCAGCTTCTCAGATCTGATCCTTTTCGCTTTCAAAAAGCTTCCTGCGCATACAAATGTCTCGTGTTACGCACGGATCAGGTTACTTTCGCTTTCGGGATTTTGAGACTATTTTAACGCTGGTCCCAGCTCCACAGATTTGTAAATGCATGATGCGTTTAAGTGCTGGTGGAAAACTGGGACATCTGGGCTTTTGGCGTATTCGTGTTTAATTTCAAAGTGGGAAAGACGTTTTTCTAAATGTCGCCCCTTGGTGGTTAGGGGTAGGTTCAGCCGGCATCCGCTTTTTGCGGATTTCTGTGGAGCTGGGACCAGCGTTAAAATAGTCTCAAAATCCCGAAAGCGAAAGCAACCTGATCCGTGCGTAACACGAGACATTTGTATGCGCAGGAAGCTTTTCGAAAGCGAAAAGGATCAGATCTGAGAAGCTGAAGTTAAGTCTGTAAGTAAAATATTTTCAAATTGGTTGTTTTCAGTTACAAATCATGTAATACACATTTACAAATCTTGTTTTTCAGTCACAAATCATGGAATACACATTTACAAATAATATTGAGACTATTTTCACTCCATACAGCACGCACTGCTTCCTGGCTAGTGGATCTGGGGCATTGAGGGACATGGCAGGGGACTGAACTAATCGCGAGGCTTTATGTGCGGTGTGAGTGTTTGTGTGTGTGTGCGTGGTGGTGTTGGGGAGATTTTTACTGTTTTCAAAGCAGTGTTGTGGGCTCAATTGAATTGAAAAAGTGTGGAGCACAAATCTTGAAAGCTGCTCCATTCCTTCTCTCCATGACTAATCCAATCCAGGTTTCTATGTAGTTACTTGTTTCTGTACTTTTGAGTTCAAAGACAAAAAGGATTGTTATGCTTAGCACCAACCCTCATCTGCAAGGAGTCTTTGCCTGTGTGTCCTTGCAGAAATGAAACTGCAGTAAGGTCCTCAAATAAAGACGAGGCTCGACGCAGAATACACTCTGCAGTCATGCAGACTTCATCACAGCCAACATGACCCAATATTTTGCTGGCAAGAGCAAAACAAACCTGTCTGACAATTAGCAGTATGCAGTACACCTGTGCAAACCATGCTGCCAGAATCTCCACTTCTTGGGGGATGGAGGTTTTTCTGCTTAAAAGGAGTATTTTATGACTCATAAAAGGAAGACACTCATGTTATATTATGAAACAAGTGGGGGTGGAACCTAGTGTCATCTATGGCATGCTTTCACCTGATGTGTCTTTATTCTGCACCATCATCACGGCTAATCACACATTGCTGAATCAAAGATACTGCGGCTCAAAAACCCAAAAGGGATCCCATTGGTGATGTTCCTACGCTTACAAGAGTCAGCGCAGCTTAAATCCCCAACATCACTCTGCTTAGGCAAAGGAGATAAAGATTAGACAGTGTGCAGTGCCAGCAGAAAACATGACTACGCACACATACAATACTCATGCAAACAAAAGGACAGTAAGAGCACTTCAAACTACCATCTTAAATCTTTTCAGGGTTACAGAAGACAAATGTAAAGTAGCCCTCAGCAACCTAATGCCCGAACACTTGGAAACTAAAATGCACTCTGTCCCTTTTTCTTTCACACAAATATATTAAGTGTGGAAACATTAGAATAATGTAAACATGACTAAAATACTCGATAATCTGATTTTGGCAGTCACAGTGTAGAGACGGCAAAATGTGAGAGTTACAAAAGAAGATATCAAATAGCTGGGTCCAGAGGTGCAGAGAAGGTACAAGGAAAGGCCCTAACCGACATGCACCAACGGTTTTTGCATTAAAATAAGGCCACAAACATACCATCCCACCTCATATCAGGGGCACTCTGTTGTACGTTCCACCTCAGAGGCGCTCAGACTGTGTAGGCCGCTGGGGTAAACCAGAGCTACTGTGTCATCTCCAGACTCTGCTTGCCTTGTGATAATTAGCCTCTTGGTAGTAATTCTTTGACTTATGTGGCCATGAAGGATGCAGTGGTCAGCAGCAGCATTTCTGGCCCTAATATATTCCAAGAAAATACACCCCACCACACCTTCATCTCACTGCCTTCCTGTTCTGAAATGCCGTAAAGACCCATCGATTTAAGGTATGCCCAGTCCTGACCTTGCCATCAGCAACAACAGACTACAAAAGGATTTGTAAGATCAGAGTTTTTCTTTTTCTTTTTTTTCTTCCACCTTGCTTGAAGTTCGCCTCTTAACTTCACCACATTTAGCTATCCTCCTCGGACATCAGCAAGGTGTTTTTAGCCTTGAGGATTGCAGTACAGGCTGCTTGGTGAGCTCCCCGTGGCTGAAGGAGAAGAAAATGACAACTCTTTGCAATATGGGTCTTTTATGCAGGGTTCGCACAAAGTCTTGAAAGTTTGGAAAATGCTTAATTTGTTATGTTTTCAAGGTTAGGAATATACTCGAATTCGAATATACTCCTTGAAAAACGCTTGATTTTCAACATAATCTGGTGTTTCATCATCTACACAATCACTCATGTAAGCCAAAAATCATTTAATATTTGAAATGAAACGAATGAAACGTCGTCATCAATCTGGCATTTATAGTAACAATTTAGATGTGATGATAAAGGCTTCAAGAGTCTGGACATTTTTGATTTTGGAATCTTGAAAATGCTCGAAAAAGAGCTTGAATTTTACTCTTAAAAAGCTGTATGAACCCTGTTTATGCCATCTCTACTTCATCTTGTTGATAAAGGATTTCACCAGACATTTGCCATTATGGTGAACTCCTTGAGAAATGTTCCGACAGTTAGGCGCTGTGGAGCAAGGAGAGGGGGAAAAAGAAGGGTTCTCGTTGAATTTGAATTTTGACATCCTGCAACAACGGTTCACGCAAATGATTTCATGCTAAAGTGCTTGGAGAGAGAAACCAGGGAGAGTGACAGTCCCTCCATCATTGAAGCTCTCCGCTATTCTTCCCCTCCCTGATTACTCCATCTAATCTGCTCTTTTTCTCCCTCTACATCTCTTACCACTCCCACCGCACACTTTGATTCCTTGTCTCTGTCCTCATTTGATCCATCAATCTTTTCTTTACTCCATCCCTTCCTCCATCCATCTATACTCACCCATTTTTCTCCCGCTACTCATGAATTGTTCTTAATGCTTTTTGTTTCACTCTCCCTCTCTCTCTGTGCTGTACTGTCTCTGTCACTTCCCTTTCAAAGCTATATACCAGTGTACATTCATCAGTGCTGGGATCGTTTAAGCACAATCACACACACACACACACACACACACACACACACACACACTGTTGTCAGCAGTGGGGAGCTAAATGTGTGAATGTACATTATGCTTTTTTAAAACACTCTTATACGTGCGTGAGTAGTAGTAGTATGGTATTATGCAGCACCCCAGTGACCTCTCCTTGTGCTAGTACATCCCATTGACTTGGCTGTCAGACCTTATAAAACAGTGACCACTCAATCTGTTACACTGGCTGCTACTCTACACACTGACTCAGTGTGTGTGTGTGTGTGTGAAGGCTGGAGTATGTCTTCTACGTCTTTCACTGTTACAGTTCGTCAGTGAGGCCTTGGGTACTAGCTACGTGTATTTGTCATCACAGGCTGTACAGGACACGCACACAAGCACAATGAAAAATTTGGCTGCACACAGAAGGTTAAGAGAGAGGTGACCCAGGCTGAAAATTTAGCATTTTGTATGTGTGTGCACAGAGCATAGTAGCCTAGCTGGAGGCATATACAGTCAGTGTACATATGGGGTGTACTGTGTGTGCTTGTACATCTAGTATGTGTGCATATATAGTACACATGCATATGGATTTGCATTCTGTGTCGAGATTGTGTTTCTGATTCCTGACTGTTTTCTCTTGAGGTCATGGGTTCTATATTAATCATCCCAACAGCTGGGTAATAGGAGCTCTGCACACTACACCCATGCAAGCACACACACAGAGACACACACACAGACAGGTATTTTAATTGTGCAATTTCCGCCAGACTTTATTTCACGTCAGCTAACGGAACAAAAGTACAGCGCTCTTGAGTGTGTAGGTGTTTTGTGTTGATAGATTTTTACATGTTTGTGTGTCCCCAGTATGTATGTTTTTGTGTGTGTGCGTGTGTGTTTGGGCTCTTAGTTTAGTTTATTGAATTTTGTATGTGTGGGATTGTGTGCGTGTGTGTGATCCCTTTAATGAGTCTCTCTGGTAAAACCTGAGAGGAGCTACAGATGCCATAAATGGGACTAATTTCTCTCTGCAGAGAAAACTCTGCTGACTGAGTGTGAAGAGTGTGAATATTTTTACACAGATGATGTTTTACAAGGTTACAGTGAATATTAATACATGTGTTGCATGTGGGTGGGTGACCTGTGTGTCTAACTTCCTCTTGAGGTGATTATTCTTCACACCAAACTTATTTATGGGTTTAATAAGAGGCCAACAAGCTCTGAGCAGGTGTTGTTTTACTCAGGTGAGACATTTAACATACCTGTGTGCTATGCATGATGGATTCTTTATTGTAACTGTATCAAAACAAATCCAAAACATTTCTGAGCTTTTTTTAGTTGCCAAATTCTAATAGCTGCAGATTTAGCTTTGGGCCATCTTTGTCTGTGCAATCCATCCCTCTCTTTCTCTCCCTCTGCCCATTTGATTGTCTTGACATTTATTCTTGCCAAACGTTGGAAGTCAAAGCAATCCTGAAGGCACGAGGCTGGTTTAACAATTAAAGACTGAACATGCATTTTTCTGTTTGAAGACCGGAGTGAAGGAATTGGTTTAGATCATTCACTTGCTCCAAGTGTGTTCACTCAGTCTGACTTCCACAAAAAGCTCAACACTACAAAGAGGAAGGGAAGAAACCAAAATAACACAAAATTGTCTGTTTTATCAAATAGTTTTAGATGGATATTTTCAGATGTAGGTGGTGCTGTTGCCTTTTCTTGGGTTGTTCACATCTGTGCCTTCTGGGGAGAATTAGATTTGCTGTTTTGCAGCTTGTGCTTTTGGACATTTGATTGCTCGCAGCCCTCTAATTTCATTCTGATGTTTGGATGTTGTTTTCTTCCAGTATTCCCTTCACCTAAAATGGGGTGCATTTCATAATATGGCAAAGCTTTGATTATAGGAATAATCAGTGATGTGGCTGGATCCGAGGAACTTAGTCAATAAGCTGTTCTGATTGGTTAAATTGGTGAAAATGGTTGGAACACCAGATTTCTTTACTCAGATCATCTGTGTAATTTGTGTAAACCCGCCTAGTCTCGAAATAATAATAATAATGATAATAATAAACTTTATTTATATAGCATTTATATAGCAATTACACTCTGCTTGCAGCTCCCACTGGGCAAAATTAAGCTGAGACAACCCAAAGTGGAGTTTTGAAGGATGAGTATGGAAAGCGCTGGCGTTGGTCTGCTAACATGCTAATTTCCCTCACAATTATCATGTTTTGCTCTGAATGGAGGCATGTTCAGCTTCTAACAAACACACAGAACAGTAAATTCAGTATGACGCAATCTCAGCAAAGCGTACTAATTACTCTAGATGATTATATGTTGAGATGTTTTAAAAATGTTTTATTTAGTCTTCAAAAATCATTACACAGGTACTGCATCAGAGCTGAATTCCAGCAAAGCAGTGCATAGACAGCTCTGTGTGGGGAAAAATGATGAGGAATAAACTACTGTAACGGGCCATAATTAAAAGTTAAAATGGACATTAAAATCTAAATGGAAATGTCCAGTCAGAGGTTCATGATGAACATGTATAATTTAAAACGGAAAGGAACCAGGTCTGAAGAGGTGACCAGAATTTGGATTATGCTTTGTTATTGCCTGCTTAATGAAGAATAAGCAATAAAATTAGCCATTGAATAGTTTTTAAAAGGTATAAAGAGCAGTGCATTGCGTTTTTAAATGGTACATTTGCACACCACAGAGGGAGCATCTGGAAAAAATACAACATTTTTGTGCCAAGAAGTGAGAAACATCTTTTGGCAGACTAAATGGAAGTCCTTCATCAAAGATGTGGTTTGTACCATTTTTAGAAGCTTGTTGTTACAAACTGAGTCCTCTTTGGACTGAACGTCCTCACTTACCTGTACAACAGTAATGATCCATGTCCAGGTTTCAGGTACTGCACTTTGCTGTCGAGAGCTATTTCCATCTTATTCGAGTCAGCGTTATTTCCTTGTGGTCCACTGAACTTGTGGCCCCAATGCATTACATCTGCCACTGTATTTGTGTACTTTACAGCTCCAATGCACACTGCTATGTGATGTTTACTGCTCAGTATATCACACCCCAGTCTTGTACATTGACATTTTCATTATTTAACCAATACCATGTTTTTTTACTGTCCTTAACCAAGTTGCAAATGAAAATAGATGCTTTATTGTCAGTGCATGATAAACACAACGAAATTTGGTTCGGCAGCAATCCACTCCTCTTAGCAGTATATATAATGCATTGACAGTGAGCGTTTATAGATATGTTCAGTATGAGCATTTTGTGTTGGCAGTGAACAGTTTGCAGATGTGAGC
Organism: Macquaria australasica; assembly: GCA_005408345.1. NCBI lineage: Eukaryota > Metazoa > Chordata > Actinopteri > Centrarchiformes > Percichthyidae > Macquaria > Macquaria australasica. The sequence goes on from SEMN01000544.1 coordinate 100,176, forward strand.
ATGGAAGTTCACCTTGTCTGCTCTGATCCATATTTTTTATGTTAGCATATTATTTCTCTAACACTGTCATTCTGTTTCTGTCTAATGCCTGTCCACGTTATATATGATGTCTATTGCATATTTGTGTGTCCTGGAAGAGGGATCCAAGCCCTTTTGCTTTAGTAGTGGAGTTTTTTCTTATCCAAATCAAGGACGGAGGCTGTATGTCATATATTGTACAAATCTTAACACACACATTAAACATTTTCTCCTTATGTTGATTAGAAAAAGAAATCCTACCAACCTAATTTGTATGCACATTAGTTGTGTATCAATCTAACTTTTAGGTGACAGGGCTGTACTGTATGTGTAACTCTGCAGACATTATATACAACCCGATGTCCATTGTTGTGTGCTGGTTATGTGTCAGTATTTAAGGCCCAGCTGAAAGGTCGTGGAGAAAATGGTCTTTTTTGATAATGAGCTTTCAATAAATGATGAAAAATGCCCTCTGTCAATACAAATAAAACATGAAGCTTCCTCATTTTATGTAGTCATATTTTTATGGAGAGAAGACGGGAGTTTTTTTTTGTTCATCATTACAAATAATCGTAGTTCAGAGCTGTAAAATTGCTTTCTTGCTATGTTTTTCTTTTTGCTGCAGGTGGGCTACGAGAACGCAGGGACCGTGGAGTTCCTGGTGGACAAACACGGCAAACACTACTTCATTGAAGTCAACTCCCGACTCCAGGTTGAGCACACGGTCACCGAAGAAATCACTGAGTAAGTAGCAGACGTTTGCGTGCGCGGATGGGTTTAGGCAGGTGGGCAGCTGGATGGTTGCGGCGGTTGTCATTTTATGGTGTGTTTATTTGGAATCGTCTGTTCAGACAGGTGTGCAGCTTCAAGCTTAGATGGTTCCCGCTCTGAAAAGTTGCTGAAGTAGAGAGAGTGAAGTATGGAGGTATGGAGGAGGTGTAGGCAGAGTCGAGAAGATTTGATGCGATTTTAAAGTTAGTGAGACAGAAGCAAAAAAAGCCTAAAAAGAAAGAAATGTGGAGAAATGGACAGGGTGAGGAAAGAGGGAAAAGAAGGGATTGACAGAAAGCTGACAAGTAAGAGACGGGTGCAAGAGAGGGAGATTGAGAAAGAGAGGAGAGGCCGAACAGGTGGAATCAGTGAAGAGAAAAGCTGACAGATGAGGTCGGGGAGAGGGTGAGGGACAATGGGAATGAAGGGGAGAGATGAGAAAGAGAGAGAGGATAATGAAAGATATAAATAGCATTCCGCTCCACTGATGACCTGTGAGATTTGCTCGGCTGAAACAACACAGATGGGTCTCAAACTAATACACACACAAGACAAACACACAGGTGCAGGTATATAGGCTCTTCAGTCACACCCAGACCCATCAATCTTTGTTCAGCACTGATGTGTGTACACACAGAAAACTACAATTACACTAATTCATATTGGATTTTCCTGCATAATAAGCTCAATTAATGAATTAAGCTGACAGACTAACAAATCAGTGCAACTAACATGGGACGTTATGGGCAGGGGGGAGATTTGCATGGAAACAAAATGATTTCACCTGTTCCCATGGCAACCGAACATGACTGACAACCTCGTTAGCTGTATCCTCTCGCTGTCGTGATTGGTCTCTACGCTCTTGTTTGGCTTTTTTCATCTCTTCTGTCTTTCAGTCAAAACAATGAAGCTCCTTGATCAACTTGCTAAATTTGCATTACACCACAGTGACCTAAATCCCCTCTGGGCAAGTGAAAAAAAAACTCATTAGTAAACATTGGAGTCCTGGCAATCAAGTCAAACAACCACAAGCCTCAACAAAAAGTCGATTTTGTTTTCCCAAACCATTAATTTGTGTTATTTTGAGTAAAACTGTAAGTATATTCAGTTATTTAAGGTCTTAACCATATTTTTAGGGCTAGCATAAATATTTAATGTGACTTAATAATGATGATCCAGCAAAATATTTCTCAATAGAAAAATAGTTGTTGTTTTCCATCTTTTTCTGATTTATATGAGGAGCTGTCATTTGTTTGTAGTTTAAAAAGTTGAGTGGACTGGACTCAGGGGTGGCAGTGTGCCCTGGATTTGAGCTCCGTTAAGGAAACATGTTATTAATTAAATTGTTGATGGATTGAAGCCCCTTGGTACTCTTGGTGCACCCACACAGCTCACTTACTTTGGCTGATTAGACATCTTCCAGGGACTGTGTGGGAACGTATAGACCCTCCCTGCCTCGCCTCGCAGCTTTGTTTATCCTGTTATGGTGGGACATATTTCACCTTTATGATTCCATGAAGAGTCTACGAAGCACCTCAGCAAATTCCCAGAATAGCTCCACCCAACTTTTAAATGGCCTGTGTTGGTGTGCAGGTGCAGTGAGTTAAAGTTCCTGGGTGGAGTCTGTGTACATTCAGTACTTCTCACAAAAACAGCGTATCATTGAGGCCTAAGAAATGTGTTAAATCCATTTTCTTCCTCCGAAAGATTTAAAAAGCTGATTCTTTAAAAATAAAAGTAATTAATTAAAAAAAAATGTATATATGAACATCTAAATGGTTTACATCCATTTTTACATTGGTTAGCTAGTCTTCTTCCCTGCCTTTGCTAAGCGTTGTTAGTGTCTTGGCGTGTTACTGCCACCTGCTGTAGATAAGTGGAACAGCCTGAAACCATTGGCAGGAATGTGTTGTGCCAACATTAACATCCTCAATTGCGAAATCCAAACAAAATAGGGGCCCACTCATAAACATTGTCTCATAGTGCAACTAGTGGTCAAGAACTCCACAGGGTACCTTTTAAGACTGTGACACAGAAACATAATATTTTGAGGTGAAAATGGACAAGGGGCCTACTGTGCAGGAGATATTAGACATTAAAAAGGTGAAAGTGGTGTTAGATTAACAAATAAACAGAATTTCAGGTTTTTTTTGTTTGTTTGTATGGGGTATCTTTAAAGCAAACCCAAACTATATGTACTATAATGGGTGCTCAACTGCCAAGATATCAACAGATATACATAATTCACTTAACACTGTTTGATCTCTTCCATTTTTTCATCTGTTTTCTATTCTTTTTTTTTTTCAACATGATTCGTATGTTATTTCTGTTTTACTATTAAAATGTGCAGAGCTATACTGTGGTGGTTTCTAGGAAGCAATAATGCAGGAAGAATATGAGATTTAAATATCATAAATCATGTATTTCATGTGCACAGAGCAGCTATATCTACAATATATACTTACCTTTCTTTTCTATGACTGCTGTCGAATGCATTGTCATATGTAATATATTTAAAAATGAAAGGGCTAAAATGGAGGATAAGGGACACAAAGAACTCAGGCAATATCATACTAATATTTCCATCTAGTTGCAACTCACCAAGGTTGTCATGCTGCATTGTTTGTGGGAACAAAATGAGATGAGTTGCATATCAGATGTTTCTTTATTCTGTCTTTGTGTCACCACCACTAGCTCCGCTTGACCTCCTTTTGTTTTCTTGTATCTCTCCTGCTTCTCTTTATGCACTTTTCTTTCATAGTGTTTTTCCTTGCTTACACACACACACACACACTCAGATACACAGTTACCCTGCAGTGCTGTGCTCCTATCAGTGAGACAGTAAGCTGAAAGAGAGTCATTTTCATGTATTACAGATCCCCTCCACTCCAGTCCTGCACCAGTTTGTCATATCATCTTTGTCCTGCAGGGAACACCTCATTGCACTGAGGAAATCTGACGTTTTGGGGAATTGGGGTCATTTGAATTGGCAGGAGCACAGTAATACCTTGAATCTGGGCAGTGTCCTGCATGACACGGCACATGTTGAAAGTTTCAGCTGTCACAAGTGACCATTTCCATTTGCACAACTTTCATTTCAGGCGGAGGTTTGTGTCTAATGGCTGGAAAGAGAACAAGTCTTTTCAACAGAAACTCAATGTGCATCCATCTAAATTGTAGGGGAAATGTACTCTTTACGAGGTGACACGTGTTAGTTGAGTGTGAATGACTAAAGTGAAAACTGTATTGTAGTTTTACTGTATTTAAAGATGATGTCCATTAGTCTTCCAGCTTTTCCGTTTCACCTGGCTGCACTCCCAATCTCTGAGGTGTGTGAGCACATTCATTCTTGTTTTTGTGCGTTTCAAACCGACTGCGTTACTAATAGCCTTGACAGCGAGGTATTTTTCATACTGAATTGCGAAACTCCCCTTTTTAAACTCGACGTTCATTCCCCAACTCTCCTCCCCACACCGTCTTTCATCACTTTCATCTCTGCTGCCTAATTCCTTCTTCATCAATCATTCCCCATTCGATTAGTGAACACTCTTTTTCCAACCTGGCTTCAGTTGAGCCTTGGCTTCTTCGTCTTTTTATATTCATCCTCTACCGTCTGTTATTTTCCTTTTCATACATACACCCAAATTCAAAAAGGTTTTTTGTATGCGTCTCCACTGGCTGCCATGCCAGGAAGCCCACCATTAGTGTATGTCTGAGTGACTGGATTCGAAATAACCGTTCAGCCTCTCCAGCACTCAACTTGTCGTTCACTCTTCACTCTTTCTGCCTGTTTCATTCTCTTAGTCCTGCTTTATTTGCTTAATTTGTTTGAAATCTGTTGTTTGGTATCTGTCCTAGTGTGTGTCTCTCTCTCTCTCTACGTCATTTACACCTGGTATAACCATGCAATCTGTATATTTTGTCTAGGATGAGGAAAAACGCATAAGTGCACATAGAACACATTGCGACCATGATGCTATCAGACCACATCCAGAGGTGCCCTGGCTCACACTGTGATCCGATCTTGGCTAAGTGTAAATTCAACCTGCACTGTTTGGTCACAAAATAAATCTGCCTAACAAGTTGAAAGGTCACTTAACTCCGCCTCCTCCCGCTCAGGCAAACAGCTACAGGCGACCCCATTCCTCTGCAAAAGAGAAACAAGTAGAACCCACACAGCAGCACTTCCTCGTGCTAAAGTTGCTGACAACGTGCAGATTGCAATTAAATCTGTGAATTTTAGTTATTTTTAACTTCTGTTTCAAACGTTGAAAGCTGAAAACAAAATGGATTCAATAAAGGATTCAAATCTAGATTTTATAAAATGCTGTTGAACCCCAACCTTAGTCACAGGATTAACACCTGATCATTTTGTCTTTAATTGTAATTTTTCTAATTGTTATTTAAAAGTACTAAATATTTTTTAAAAGCATTCATTATTTCTGTAAATTTACTATAATAGTTACGCTGTTTAAAATTTTAAAAATGGCAATAATTTAAGGGCTCATAATAACTTGTTTAGGACTCGAAACACAAGGTTTTGGACGTGGCCCTGACTTGGGACTTACTTGTGACTTGAATGACATTGTCCCACCTCCTGTAAGAAATGATCACTGCACAGACAGAATTGAGATAACCAAAATGCTTAATACCAGGTGTGAATTCAAAGGGCTGTGGTCAGATGTCATTATCCAGATCAGATATCCAGATACAGATGGCATGTTGGCACCATCTGTAAATGGGCTCTTACCCTTGCTTTCCCCTCAATTAGATGCTCTCTGGAACCGATTCCCTCACTTTGATTTTGATGTTTGTGTGTATCTGCTTGGTATGCCGTTTGATCTAACTGTCACTAATGGGATGCTATCTGTGGTGAGGGTCAATGTAACACACACACACACACACACACACACACACACTCTCAGGTATCAAAGTCCCCTCTCTCCTTAATCCATCCCCTCTTCCTTCCCATCTATCCATCTCATCCTTCATTCCTTCCCTCA